>JASJYW010000026.1:20769681-20805407 GCA_030386875.1 Morinoia aosen
CGGTTGATCTTGCGATTCGCAGGCTGATTGCGGGCGGCGCAAATCCAGAGAAGATCGCGATTTTGGATAACTTCTGCTGGTCGAAGCCAGAAAGCCGCGAGCGTTTTATTGCAACTCAAAGAGATTTCTCGTGGGCTTTATGAAGCGGCGATTGATCATCTTGCGCCGATCGTTTCGGGCAAGGATAGTATGTATAATGACTTCCGCGCTATGACGCTAAGGGCAATAAGGTCGAGATAAACGCATTTGCCGACCATGCTCGTTTCGGCATTTGGCATTGTCGAAAATTGCGCACATATCCCAAGCTTTGAGTTTTAAGGCTGAGGGCGATGTGATTGGTCTTTACATGCCGAACGCGCATAAGTTGACGCGCACGCAAATTCGATCAAGAGCGTGGTGATGGCGGCGCGGCGCAAGCGGGGCGCGAAAGTTGACCATTCTAAGGGGCTATCAGAAGATTGCCACGAAAATTGCGAATGGTGATTTCGCGAGCATCGAGGCGCTTGGCATGGGCGGTATTGGCTTTGCCTTGATGCGCGCAGTGATGGCCTCTGAAATTGGTGCGAAAGTTGAATTGCCGCAAGATTTGCTTGATGCGCATTTAGGTGCGTTTGCCGAATTTGATACGGGCTTCTTGGTTTACTGCGCAGAGCGCGGATGAGCTTGGCGATGATGTGATCATTATTGGCCAAACGGGCGGCGATGCGCTTGTGCTTGGTGATGATGCCATGTGCATTGAAGAACTTAAAGGGCGCTATTTCCAAGGTGGATATGAAGGAGTGAGCCATGCCTAAAGCGGTTGTGTTGACGGTGTGCAGGGATTAACTGCGAGCGCGAGAGGCGCAGGCGTGCTTGAGGTTGCGGGCTTTGATGCTGAGATTATCCATATCATTGATCTGCTTGAAAATCCCAAGACGCTTGATGAGGCGCAAATGCTCTTCTTCCCTGGTGGGTTTTCTTATGGCGATCATGCGGGCGCGGCGACGGTTCTCGCCGAGCAAGTGCGCAGGCTTGAAGATGTTTTGCAACGTTTTGTGGCGCGCGAAACGCTCGTTATGGGGTGTTTGCAATGGATGCCAGCTTTTGTTGAAGCTTGATCTATTTGCGGGAAGCAAGTGGGGCTTTCGCGCCAATGCGGGGCGGGCATTATGAGTGCCGCTGGGTGAATGTTGTTGCGACGCAAGATAGCGCGTATTTCAAAAAGGGCGATCTGATCCCGCTTCCTGTTGCCCATGGCGAAGGACAGCTTTTTGGCGGCGATGAGGCGGAAATCGGTTTGCAATATGTGTCTGATGGCGCGCTTGCGGGCGGCTCTTATCCAGCCAATCCGAATGGTGCTGAAAATGACGCGGCGGGGTGGTGCTTGCGCATAACGGGCGCGTGCTTGCGATGATGCCGCATCCTGAGCGCGGCTTTTTCAATTGGCAAAGACCAGATGCGCCCAAAGCGCGCGAGCTTGCGAAACGGGCGGGGCAGGCGTTTGATATAGAACGCCTTAACCCCCGCCGCCGCAATCTTTACCAATGCGCGCAAGTGGTTTGATTAAGCCTAGAAATGAACATATCAGCAGTGAAGTCCGCTGATCGACATATTGGCGATTTCGATGCTGAGGTCGCCGAGATCAATCACGACATTGCCTTTTGATCAGAACTATTTGAAAGCACATCGCTCATATTGGCGAACACAGCAGATAGGTCGATTTGATCTTTCTCGTTCGCGCTTGCATTGAAATCTTCGATTATCGTGCGCCCTGGACAAATTCGCGCTGAAAACGAATAGGTCGTTGCCATGCCCGCCGTTCATCACGTCCTGACCATTGCTTGCAACGAAAATATCACTATGCCCGCCGCCATAAAGCGCATCATCGCCGTCAAGGCCATCGAGCTGATCGCGCCCATCTCCGCCAACAAGCAAGTCGGCGCCGCGCGTTCCTGAAATTTCATCATCACCACTCATGCCAAAGACATGTTGGCCGCTTAAGGCGTCGTTTGAGGCTGTGCCAAGAGATAAATTCGTTATAGGAGACGTTGCCATTTGACCAATTGAACAAAGACCAGCCTGCGTTTTGAAGCTGTGTGTTTTGGACATTAAATGTGGCATTATCGAAGGGGTTCCATCCTGCGCCTTCGAATTCGATTTTTTCAATCGAGCTGAGAATTTTGAGGCCATTGCTCTGTTCTGAAAATAGCGCGACCGTGCCATCAGCAAGATTAAAGACTGTCCAATCATCGGCGCGGCCATTAAGGATCACGCGATCTTCACCCAATCCGCCATGCAGATTATCAAAGCCCGTTTGTGAGTTTGATCGTGTCGTTTCCGCCAAGCCCATCAATGAAATCATTTGCTTTGCCATCTTGGATTTTATCTGAAAATTCAGTGCCAATCAGAAAAGCAGGCTTGCCCGCGGTGATTTGTGGCAAAGGTGTTCTTATCGCGAAGCCAGTTGAGCGCGCGATCAATAGCGCCCATTGTTGAGATGATGATGACGCTATCTTCTTCGGTAAATTCATAGAAATGCGAATTGGCGATGCGCATGACGTTGTCGTTGAAAATACCATCAATATGGCCCGCCCATCCACCAAATAAGTTGAGACCAGAGAAGGGGCCGAATGGGAAAAGCGGGGCTTGCCGAAGACGCCGTTAAAGGTCACGATATTGTCAAATGATCCATCAAAATCATAGTCTTGGTTGGTTACGAAGATGCCAGTTTTTTTCAAGGCTTCTGAAAATGTGTCGTAATTTCCTGCCATGCGAAAAACGACGTCCATTCTCGCTACCATAGTTCAAAAACGCGGCTCGCATCATTAAATATAACGGGGGAAGCGTGCCCAATGAAGTTGGAATTGGCGAAGAAATCCGCCCGCAAGCGTGTCTGCATTGCGCGCGAAAATATTCGTGTGCGCCCCCACCAAGCGAGTAACCCGTGACGAGAACATCTTCGCCCTTTAGACCGTTTTTCAGAGCGAAATCTGCGACAGTTTGCAAGATTGGGTTCATATATGGCGCCAGAGCGTCGCCGTTAAGATATGGGTAATCCGCAACATCGACGAGAGAATTCGTGCCAGCGAAGGTTAGCGTGATGTTTGTGAGATTGCCTGCGGCATCATATTTGCCGAGAATTTTGAATTGCGGGCCATCGGCCTTGTTGCCAACCGCGGGACTTTCGAAAGTATAAAAAACCACGGTTATCAAGCGCGCCCGCCGCCCAGCTCTTCTGGTGTGATGTCGCGCCAACCTTCTGGCGCTTCTAAGCTTGGCGCCTTATTCGCCATGATAAACGTGTCACCAAAAATATTCAGAAACGCATTGCTTGCGCCCGTAATAATTGATGGAAATGAGTTCAGTTGAGAATATGCTTGCCATTTTAAATGACAATTGCATCAGCTCCGCCGATTCTTTTGATGATAGATTTTTATAATCAAAAATAGCCATAATGTACTTCCTCCCGGTTACATGTCACGATTCTAAATCTTTCGTATAAGAATTTCTAGACTTGGAGGCGATGATGGCCGAATTTACAACTTGCTCGTGTGGCAAATAAAAAAGCCCGCCAAATTAGGGCGGGCTTTGTAAGGTGAAAGTGAATTAATTGCTTTCAGATTTTTTCGCGCGAGCAGCTTCAACCGAGTTCTTGAACATTGCAACGAAGTCGATATTGTCGAGGTTAAGCGGAAGCAAGCCACCATCAAGCGTTATCGAAGAAACGATACGGCGCGTGTATGGGAACAAGAGGCGCGGACATTCGATGTAAAGGAACGGCACGATTTGATCCTCTGGAAACTTCTGTGATGTTAAAGCGGCCAGCGTGATCAAGATCAAGTAGGAAGATCGTTTGATCGCCTTCGGTTGCCTTCACTTTAATATTGAGCGCGACCTCAAAATTGCCGTTCTCAAGCTTTTTCTGATTGACGTTCAAATTCATTTCAAATTTTGGCTGTGATTTCGCGATATAATTGTTTTGCAGACCAATATTTTCAAATGAAATGTCTTTTATGTAATTTGCGAGCATTTGCACGCTTGGAGTTTTTGGTTCTTCGGCCATGGGGTTCCTCTTTAATCCTCTGGGTTATGTCTAACAAATATAATTCGAATTGCAAGGCGACTATCTTAATTCGGATGGTTCGTCATTTATAATTTCACCTTCAATGACATCATCTTGCGCGCGTCTTGGTGTTGTCGGTGTCACAGAGTGCGAAAGCGAACAAGCTTGCCAAGAATTTGCCGCGTTGGCTTAAACAAGAACAGCAGGCCGAGAATATCCGTAAAAAATCCAGGCAGGATAATCAAAAAACCGCTGAATACACGCGCGATCGTGTCTGAAATGATATCAGAGTTCAAGTGATTTTGCGCGTTGATTATGCTCGCGCGAACATTTTCACCAGAACTGCGAATAAGATAGCTTCCGAAGAAAAAGCCCGCAATTACCAAAATGATCATCGGTAAAGTCCCGATCGCATTACCAATTATGGAAAATAACGCGATTTCAACTAAAATATAGGCAATGATCAGGATGAATGGCATGGCTTCTCTTCTATGGGTTGGCAATGGCGGTAACATTCCCTAAATAAGGTGTAATGTAATTTTTACAAGATAAGGAGCGTAAAATTGGGCGGAGTAAGCTGGGAAATATTAATTCTTCTCGTATTGGCGGTCGTGGTGTTTTGGCGACTCTTGAGCGAATTTGGCAAACGTGATGGTTATGAACCAGAGCGAAAGATCGAAGCGAAGCCAAGTCGCGCGCGTCCTGCGCCTCAGGTTATCGAGGAAGATATTGATGCTGAGTTTGAGGCGGCGATTGGCTCGGCGCGCCAACTTGAGCCAGATTTTACGGTAAGTAAATTCTTGACGGGCGCGAAAGCGGCTTATGAAATGATTTTGATGGCCTATCTCAATGATGATATGCGCCCTGTGAAAGATTTCGTCGATGCCGATGTTTACGCGGGTTTTGAACAAGCGATCCGCACGCGCGTTGCCAAGGGGCACTTTATTGAGGCCGAATTTGTTGGGTTTCAAGATTTGAAATTGTATTCTGCTGATTTTGATAAATCGACGAACGAGCTAGAGCTTGGCGTGACCTTTGTGGCTCAGCTGAAACAGCAAACCGTTGATGCAAAGGGCACGGTGATTGAGGGCGATAAGAGCAAAATCGAAACCGAGCAAGATACGTGGTTCTTCGCGCGCAAAATGGGATCAAACAACCCGAATTGGGAACTCGTTGCAACGGATGTCTAGGCTATGTCGCGCAAGCTTTCTAAGTCTGACCAAGAAATTTGGGATCATGTAAAATCGAGCGTAACGCCGATACATGATGACATAGAGAAACAAGAGGTGATGGCCGAGCTTGATCGCTTGGTCGCGCCTTCGCGCATTATGCGCAACAAGGCACAGAAAACTGACTTGCACGCAGTGATGCCGACAGAGGGCCTTGAAGGCATGTTGAAGTCGCGGCGGCGCCGTGTTGTGCGCGGGCAGATGGAACCAACGGCGAAGCTTGATTTGCATGGGTTGCGCATGGAAGACGCACGGGCGCGCTTTAGGACTTTTTTGCAATCTCATGTAAAATCTGGGCATAAAATGCTTCTTATCGTTACGGGTAAGGGCGGTTATGCGCGTGAAACGGACTTGGGCGTTGAGGTTTCTGGAGTGATCAAGCGCGCCTTCCCGAATTGGATTTATGAGCAAGATACGCGCGGCCTTGTTTCACATTACTGTCCTGCGCATGTGCGCCATGGGGGTGATGGTGCATTTTATGTTTTCACACGCGCGAAGGCGAGACGTTAGAGCATAATCCAGCCAGCGATTCCAAGAAACGCGAAGAAGCCGACGATGTCCGTTACAGTTGTCACGAATGCGCCCGATGCAAGCGCAGGGTCGATTTTCAGCTTGTCGAGTGCTATTGGAATGAGTATGCCCGCAAGCCCTGCGGCCACGAGGTTAATCATCATCGCAAGTGCAAGCACCCAGTGTAAATTCGGCAGGCCGAACCAGACATAGCCAACCACCCCCATCAAAATTGCAAAGGCAACGCCATTCATCATGCCAACGAATAGCTCGCGCGAGATGATGCGCATGGCGTTTGCGCGGGTGATGTCTTTGGTGGCGATAGCGCGCACGGCGACGGTGAGCGTTTGCGTGCCTGCGTTACCACCCATAGATGCCACGATCGGCATTAAGACCGCAAGTGCGACGATGGCTTCAATCGTGTCGGAAAACTGGGCGATCACGAGCGAGGCAAGAATTGATGTGATCAGGTTAACCGCCAGCCAAGGAAAGCGAAGCTTCGCGGTTTCCCATGTGCTGTCTGAGAGCTCCTCGTCGCCGACACCCGCAAGGCGCTTGATGTCTTCTTCGGCTTCGTCATCAAGAATTTCGAGCGCATCTTCGATGTAGATCACGCCGACCATGCGACCATCTTCGTCAAGAACTGGCGCCGAAATAATGTGGTACTGATTAAAGGCATAGGCGACTTCCGACTGATCGGTGTCGACGCGGAAGGACTGCATTTCCTCTTCCATCAAATCGGCAAGCTTGGTTTCTCGTGCCGCGCCCATAATCTTGGAAAGGCTAACAAGACCAACTGGCTTCATCATTGGACTGACGACATAGATATTGTGAAAATACTCGGGCAAATCTTCATTCGAGCGCATGAAATCAATTGCCTCACCAACCGTCCAGTGCTCAGGCGTAATCACGAATTCGCGCTGCATCATACGACCAGCGGAGTATTCAGGATAGTTAAGTGATTGCGTTACGGCGGCGCGGTCAACCTGATCAAGCGCCTTGAGGAGGGTTGCTTTTTTATCTTCTTCAAGGTCTTCGATGATGTAAACGAGATCATCGCTATCAAGCTCAGCAAGCGCGCGCGTTAAGACAGAGTAAGGCACATATTCGAGCACTTCGGCGCGCACACCATCTTCAAGCTCTGTGAGCACAAGCGCATCAATTTCACGCCCCCAAAGCTTGATAATTGATTCGCGCACCGGTGCGCTGGCTTGCTCGATAATGTCGGCGATATCGGCAACGTGCAGGCCTTCAAAAATCTCAACCAGCGCTTTTTGATCACCGCGATCAATGGCATCGACCAAATCCGCGCGATATTCAGCGCGCGAGAGATAAATTTGGTCTTCGCTTTCGATCTGTTCTTGCTGAATTTCTGTCATGTTGCTCAATGTCCGCGTTAATTCGCCCTGATTCGGATATTTTTCGGACGAATTCGATGAATTTTTTTATGTTTTTGATTTTAGAGTGCATTTTGACTAATAGCAAAGCGATTTTCCTGCTTTGCGCGCGTTTTTTTCTAAGCTGTGATTGCACGTTATTTAGGAAGAAAATTGAGCAAAATTATTGATCCATCCGATCCAAAGTCTAAACTACATTAAGGGAAGGCAAATTTTAGCGAGCTTGTCATCTTGATTGACGAGAGGCGGAACGCGCAACTTTATTTTTTTTACGTATAAAAATCCTAGCAGTCAGCATGCCAAAGATCAGCCCAAGCAGGTGCCCTTCGCCAGAAATACCCATGTCGACAACAAATGGCGCAATAAGAAAAATTATCAAAAACATATTTTGTTCGATAATTGTGCGGATGGTGCGCCCTTTATTGCGCGCGCCTGCAACGAGGACATAAATAAATGAGCCAAGGTAGGAAAATATCACGCCAGAATATCCGAAAACGGGAACATTTTCCCCTGTGATATAATAATGCATAAGGGGCGCGAAATATCCTACAAAAATCGCGCTGATCAGTGAGAAAATTACAAATCCTACGCCGCCCATCTCGTCCTCGACCAAGTGGCCAGTTTGAAGAAGCACCAGACCGTTCATGACGATATGCAGGATGCCGCCGTGAATGAAGGCGTTTGTGAGGAAGCGGTATGGCTCTGCGCCGACATAAGCGCGCCCCCAGTCGATGATTTCTGCTGATCTTCCAGTGAGTTCGCCGTATAAAAATATGGCGACAAGTCCTATGAAAATCACAAATGAGATCGATTGAATCCTAATACCACCAGGGAATAGTGTGCGGAACATTATTCTAAGATTTCCAGTGTAATGTTGTGGTTCGTATAAACACAAATTTCACCAGCAACACGAAGTGCTTTTCGCGCTATAACCTCTGGATCTTGCTCATAGTCAGCCATTCCGCGCGCCGCAGAGAGTGCATACATTCCGCCCGAACCAATAGCGATCATGCCGTTCTCAGGCTCGACAACATCGCCCGACCCCGTCAGCACGAGGAGATCATTTTTGTCCGCGACAATCATCATCGCCTCTAGGTTGCGCAAGTATTTATCCGTGCGCCAATCTTTGGCAAGGGCAACCGCCGCGCGCGCGAGTTGGCCGGGGTTTGCTTCGAGTTTTGTCTCGAGGCGCTCAAGAAGGGTGAATGCGTCAGCGGTCGATCCCGCGAATCCCGCGATGACTTCCAATCCGCCCGAAGTGATTCGCCTAACTTTCCTTGCGGTGCTTTTGAGAACGGTTTGTCCAAGCGAAACTTGCCCGTCCCCAGCAATTACGGTTTTTGCGCCACGTTTTACGCCAATGATGGTGGTTCCATGTAGTTCGGTCAATTTTTCCTCCGTTTGGCTTTAATTAATTATGTGCAACACAAATTTAAAGTGTATGAATAGGCATAATATAACCGCCTTAGATGAAACGATTAAAAAAGCCTCCTAAAATTGTGACAAATTGGCAATAGGTATAAGATTTTAATAAATATTACGTGAACAGCATCCCAATTATCTTGATGTTTTGGTGTGGTATTTGCACAAGGTAAAGCTGTAGTGTTTCTTGATCTTTCTTTTTGGTTAATTTACTGATAATAAAAATTAACTATATTTAAAAGTAAGTGAAGAAGTTTTTGATTTTGGTCTGAGGTTTTGGTATGTGGTCTTTGGAGCAAATGAATTTTAAATTTGTTTAAAAATTAATTTTGTTAGGAGTAAATAATGAAAAAAAGTGTAATCGTCCTTGGACTAGTTGCAATGGTACTTTCTGGTTGTGTGGCACCAGTTGTTGTAAATACGGACAAAGGTCCAGTAACTTGTGACCTATATATCAGAAATCTTGATTGGTGGGACCGTTCGATTTCTTACCCAGATATCATGCCTGAGCAAGAAGCTCACTCAATTTGCCGTAGCATCGACGGTGGCAGATAAGAGTATCGCAAATAATGCGTAAAAAGAGGAAGCTTAGGCTTCCTCTTTTTTTTATATTTCAATTTAGATGAAAAGGCTTAAGATTATTATTGCGTGCGAAACGATGCGCTAATCTTTCGCCGTCCACAATTGCAATCGGATGCCCACTGGCATTACAAACTGCATAAACGAAATCTAAATCGCCCATTTCCGCACGAATATTTTTATCAAGCTCGCTTACTGGAACTGCCCGAACATAAACGGCTTTTTCATCGAATTTTTTGTTATATTCCATCTACTCAATCCACTACTTTTTATTAATTTGTATGGTCTTGGTGAGAGTATCGGGCACTTCTCGATATAAATCAATATGCAATAACCCGTTTTCCATAAGTGCTTCTTTGACCTCAACGCCATCAGCAAGGACAAAAGCGCGATGAAATTGGCGCGTTGCAATGCCGCGATGAAGATAATTGCGCTCAGTATCATTTAAATTTTGCACGCCGCGAATGCTGAGCTGGTTATGCTCCAATGTGATTTCAACATCATCCTCGCTGAAGCCCGCAAGCGCGATCGTTATGCGGTATTTCTGATCAGAAACGATTTCAATGTTGTAAGGTGGGTAAGCATCGTTCGCGGACTTTGCAGTGCGCTCAACGAGTCTATCCAATTGATCAAACCCTAATAAATAGGGATGTGTTGCAAATGATATTTTTGCCATTTCTGCCCCTTTCAGCAACAGTTTGCGGCCCGTATTGGCGCCACATTAACGTTATTCATATGGGGTTTGTAAGAGAAAAATCAAGAAAAAAGCGGACAAAATGTCCGCTTCGTGAATGGAGAGGCGCTTATTTATAAACGCTCTCTTTTCCAAAATACTTGGTGAGAAGATAGTAGACAACTGCACGGTATTTGTTGCGCTCAGAGCGGGCCATATTGTTCGATCACTTTGTCAATTGCGCCGTCGAGGTCTTCGCTCGCAGAGCAGCCAAGTTTTTTGATCAAAAAGTTGTTCTTAATAGTCTCAAGTTCGCTTTTTTGACTGCCAGCAACAGTTGACGCGTCTGCGTTATAAATTGCAGGGCCACAGCCGATTGTAACTTTAGTCAACAAATCCATATCTGGTGTTACGCCGCATTTGTTTTTAAGATCGCTTGCGTATTCTGCGATCAGATCGTCTCTTTTTCCCATCTTGTCCTCCTAGGATGTTTTGTGTGAGAGCAAGATGAAGCCTGCACCCAGAAAAATCAAGTAAAAACCACGGAAATGTCATGTGATGTGATCTGGAATACGATCGACGAATTGACCTGAGATCAAAATCCAACTATCCCCGTGTTGAGAAAAGAGGCAGATAATGACGACTAGCGAAAAAGAGTTGATTGAACAAGGCGGCTTGATTCAGGCCGAGCCGCTCGGCAAAGCGATCGGCGAGCGTTATCTAACTTACGCGCTTTCAACGATTATGAACCGCGCGCTTCCTGATGCGCGCGATGGGCTTAAGCCTGTTCATCGCCGTATCTTGTTTGCGATGCGTGGCCTAAAACTTGAGCCAACTGGTGCTTTTCGTAAATGCGCGAAAATTGTTGGTGAGGTTATGGGTAATTATCACCCGCATGGCGACATGGCGATTTATGACGCGCTTGCGCGCCTCGCTCAAGATTTCAACATTCGTTATCCGCTTGTTGATGGGCAGGGAAATTTCGGAAATGTTGATGGCGATAATCCCGCCGCTCAGCGTTATACCGAGGCGCGCCTCACTTTTGCCGCCCAAGAGTTGCTTGAGGGGCTTAATGAGAACGCGGTCGATTTTGAGGATAACTATGATGGCTCTGAAAGTGAGCCAGTTGTGCTGCCTGCGGCTTATCCGAATCTTCTGGCAAATGGGTCATCGGGGATTGCCGTTGGTATGGCGACAAATATTCCGCCGCATAATATCAGCGAATTGATTGCGGCAACCAAGCATCTGATTAAATTCCCCAACGCGGGGCACGCGAAGCTTCTTGAATATGTTCAAGGGCCAGATTTCCCGACAGGCGGGATTATTGTCGATACGCCAGAAACGGTCTTGCAGGCCTATGAGACAGGGCGCGGCTCTTTCCGCGTGCGCTCGAAATGGGAAGTCGAGGATCTTGGTCGCGGAATGTGGCAAATTGTTGTCACCGAAATTCCTTATCAGGTTAAAAAATCTCGTTTGATTGAAAAGCTTGCCGAGGGCATTGAGCTGAAAAAACTTCCTCTGCTTGGCGATGTTCGCGACGAGAGTGCCGAGGATATAAGGCTCGTATTAGAGCCGAAAAGTAAGAACGTTGACCCTGCGGTTCTCATGGAAATGCTTTTCAAAAATTCTGAACTTGAGACGCGCTTTTCATTGAATATGAATGTGCTGATTGATGGCCGCGTCCCCGCAAGTTTCGTCGCTTCGCGATGTGCTGCGTGCGTTTCTTGATCATCGTCGCGAAGTGCTTTTGCGCCGCTCGAAGCATCGTATGGACAAGATCGACGCGCGCCTTGAGGTTCTTGAGGGGTATCTCGTTGCCTTTCTTAATCTTGATCGCGTGATCGAAATTATCCGTGAAGAAGATGAGCCAAAAGCGGTTATGATGGTCGAGTTTGAGTTGACGGATGCGCAGGCTGAGGCAATTTTGAACATGCGCCTCCGCGCACTTCGCAAGCTTGAGGAAATGGAATTGCGCAAAGAGCGCGATGACTTGATGTCGGAGCGCGTGACGCTTGATGATCTGATGCAAAACGAAGACTTGCAATGGAAGCGGATTGCGACTGACCTTGATGAAGTTGATGCGAAATTTGGCAAGAAAACAGAAGGCGGCGCGCGTCGCACCTTGTTTGAATTGGCGCCTGATGTTGATGATGTTCCGATTGAGGCCATGATCGACAAAGAGCCTGTGACCGTGATTTGTTCGCAGATGGGTTGGATTCGCGCGATGAAAGGTCATCTGGATTTGGCGCAGGAATTCAAATTTAAGGACGGCGATGGTCCAAAATTCGCATTCCATGCCGAGACGACGGATAAGGTTATTCTTGCCGGTTCCAATGGTCGTTTTTATACGCTCGGAGTGCATGATTTGCCCGGTGGGCGAGGCATGGGAGAGCCTGTGCGCTTGATGATTGATTTGCCAAATGACGCGGATATTCGTGCGTTATTTGTGCATAAAAAAGGGCGCAAGCATGTGCTGGCTTCTAAGGTCGGCAATGGGTTTATTGTGAGCGAAGATGAAGTCGTGGCGAGCACCAAGAATGGTAAACAAATTATGAATGTCGGCCAATCGGACGAGTTGCTGGTTGTGGCTTCAGCCGATGGAGATCATCTGGCGGTTGTTGGTGAAAATCGCAAAGTTCTCATTTTTGCTCTATCGGAACTTTCCGAGCTTGCGAAAGGTAAGGGCGTGCGATTGCAAAAATATAAGGACGGCGGCTTGTCAGATGTCAAAGTGTTCAAACTTGCTGACGGTTTGTCGTGGCTTGATCCTGCGGGTAGAACCCGAACAGAGATTGAGCTTGATGAGTGGCAGGGTGCGCGCGCATCAACAGGACGAATGGCGCCAAGGGGCTTCCCGCGGGACAACAAATTTAATGTTTAACGCATGGGTTGGAAATTTGACGTTACGTCATTTTCAATGAAACTCGTATGAAATTGCATGAGATTTTGTATAAAATGATTGCAAAACCTCATGTATGCAAAGAATCCCGCTCAAATAATGATGTTTTAGCGATTTTTCGCTCAGATAATAAACTCGTGAACAGAGGCTAGAAAATTACCATAAATATTGTAACTAATACATCATTTAATTATTAGGAAAGCATAATTATTTTTTTAACTGGTTTATTTATGACTTTGATTTCTCAGGATATAACTTTGCGTTGTGTCGGCGTTAATGTTTCAGCGGGCAATCAAACTATTGCGTGTCAAGAAATGGTCGATGCCTTAAATGGCGTTGAAGATATCGGCGATGTAAAAATTTCATCTCAGATTGATTCGAATTATACATTTGTGTTTTCGGAAGTTTCTGACGCTAAGGTTTCTGGAAGCCTCTTTGTTGGGGCAAATGATGTTGATGCAAGCTTTGATGATTGGCAGGTTTCAACAGATGTTATGATAGCACGCGTATAGAAGTAGGTTACAAAGGTCTTGCAAGAGCTTTGCTAAAAGTAAACGATATATTGAAATAAATTTATAGGGAAAAGAACATGAAGTTAAATCTTATTACAAACCGTCGCCGCCTTGTTGATAGTGTGGCAGACAATTCGATCGTTTCGAAGCTGCAATCGACAACAGAGTACCAACCTATTACCGAATACAAAGAGTTCAAAGATGCTGATGCCTCAATGGACACGAAGATTTCAATGTCTGCTGGCGATCTCTTTAAGGGTAGTATTGGTTTTTCTGGCGATCAGGATTGGATCAAGATTGATTTAACGGAAGGCACGAGCTACAATTTTACAACTCATGCTACGAGCGGGTTCTTTAGTTTCCTATTCGATGCGGGCAACACTGTTGTCAGATTGTATGACGCAAATGGCAAAGAAGTCGCAATGGATGACGATGGCGGCGACGGCAAATATTCATCGCTTAACTACACGGCATTAACTTCTGGCGCATATTATATTTCTATTGAAGGGGTGGGTTCTGCTCGTGGCAATTATGGTCTTGTAACTTCTGTTCTTGGAGCGCCGAGCGAACCTGTAAGAGCGCCCGTGCTTCTTGAGGAGCAAGCCGACGCAGCGGCTTCAGATGAAACGAGTTACGAAATTGTTGCGGGCGATACTTTCCGCGGTCAAATCAGTTCTGGTGAAGATCAAGACTGGATCAAAATTGAGCTTACAGAGGGCACGACCTATAACTTTACGACAACGAATGTTGGCGGTTTCTTTGGGATTTTTTCAAGTGTTTACGACACGGTTCTCCGAATTTATGACGAAAATGGCAAGGAAGTTGCTATGGCCGATAATGGCGCATGTTTGTTTTCGGGATACTCTGCATTAGAATATACGGCATTAAAAACAGGCACTTTTTACATTGCCGTGCAAGGTAAAGCTGAATATCACACGGGCAATTACGGACTGACCTCAAAAATCATTCCGACGCCTGCGATGCTCCCAGAGTACTCATATGACGAGATTGCGGATCAACTGACCGATGGTTACTGGAAAGGCGATGCACGCTCTTGGAATGTGACTGTGACAAGCGGTACGATCACTTATGACGTGTCTGGCTTGCCAGATAATGTGAAAGTTCTCGCGGAAAAAGCGTTTGAGATGTGGACGATGTTTACAGGTCTTAAATTTGAGTCTGTAACGCGTGGCGCGGATATCACGCTTGACGATAAAGATAACAGAGGCGCCTACTCAACATCGAGCGTTAGATTCGGCGAAATTGTTTCCTCTGAGATCAACGTTTCTCAGTCTTGGATCGAAAAATATGGTACGAACCTTGATGGTTATTCTTTCCAAACATTCATTCACGAGATCGGCCATTCGCTTGGTCTTGGACATGCGGGTAACTATAACGGAACAGCAAAATATGATTTGTTTGGACGCGGTAGCAATGAATATCTCAATGATAGTTGGCAAGCGACGATTATGTCTTACTTCCCGCAGGACGTAAACTTGGCGATTGATGACTCTCGCGCTTTCCTTGTGACGCCAATGATTGCCGATATTATTGCGATGCAAAATCTATATGGGGTAGCAGGTAATCTGCGGGATGGGGATACAACTTACGGCGTTGGATCAAACGCAGGAGGCTTATATGATGAGATTTTTAATAAGAATTCTATTGATACTTTCAAGAAGGTAGCCCTTACAATCCTTGATGATGGTGGTCACGATACACTCAATACAAGCTACGGCCTTGGTGCTGAGCAAACAGTAGATTTGAGATCCGAAAGCATTTCTTCGATTTGGGGTCTCGAGGGCAATTTGACGATTGCGCGCGGCACAATCATTGAAGATTTCATTGGCGACAATGGCAAGGACACGGTTTACGGTAATGATGTGAACAATAATATCAAAGGCCTTGCTGGAGATGATGTGTTCTACGGCCTTGGCGGCAATGACGTTCTAACAGGCGGCGCAGGCGCCGATACGTTCTGTTTCGCGAGCGGTGCTGATAATGACGTTATTACAGATTTCTCAGTTGCTGATGGTGATCGCCTCCAGTTTGAAGGCGAAACTCTCGCTTCACTTGATATCTCAGTTAACAGAAGTGAGGGCTACACGTTGATCGCGTTTGGTGATTTCAGATTCTGTTCGTCTTGATGGCTTCACAGGCCAATTAACGGAATCAAATTTCCTATTTGCGTAAATAGGTTTAGATACGCTTTGAGGCTTGCCCATCTGCGGCAAGCCTTTTTTTATGCAAATTACACTGCCCCAAGGGTGGTAGGGCTTGCGCCCGTGCGCTATTCCGCATAAAATCTCAACTAACAATAGTGATTTTATGAAGGATAGGCGAATGAAAAAAGTTGTTTCGGTAATAATTGGGTTGGGTTTTTTGGCAGGGTGTGCTGATCCAAATTCGCCTTTTTATTGGGATCAAGTTGAGCGATTGAACAATAAAATTCAACAAGGTAAAAACCCAAATACACCAACGACAACAGCGCCTACGACACCTCAGGAAACCAAGGTGGTTACTACAGCTGGCACACCTAAGCCTGTTGAAGTTGTTAAGGTGAAAGAGGTCGAGCCGACACGTGATAACATCAAAGAAGTCAAAAAGATCGAAACGGGCACTTCTGTGTGCATGTTGAACGATATTTTGACGAATGATTTTGATGTCATTGACCCAGGCACGAAAGCCAGATCGCTCAAGAGAGCGGAAAAACCTATTCTCGTTGCAGGCGGCAAAAAATTCGACATTACGAACGTTCCTGCGCCAACGAAGCCGTGTTAAGGGCTTGCAATTCATTTAAGAATTTTGTATAGACACGCATAGAAATTGTGCGGCGGCGCACGGTTTGAATACTGATGATGATCTGACGGGCCGCGCGCCCGTTTTTTTATTGGAGAAATTTATGGCCGACATGGTCGCAAAAACACCTATAGACAAAAAGCTGGCCGCGATCGTGCAAGACGAAATTGAGGCGCTTGGTTTTGAATTGGTTCGGTTGCGCTATCAAACTGGCGAGCGCCCCACCTTGCAAATTATGGCGGAGCGCCCTGATGGTGGGATTGAGGTCGATGAATGCGCGCAGATTTCGACGGCGGTTTCGGCGATTCTTGACGTTGATGATCCGATTGATGGGGAATACGTGCTTGAAGTTTCGTCGCCAGGGATTGATCGCCGTTAAACGCGGCTTAAGGATTTTGACGACTGGCAAGGCTATGACGCGCGACTCACTTTAGAGAGCGCAATTGACGGCCAGAAGCGCTTTCGCGGTATATTGGCGGGCGTTGAAGATGGTGAGATTTTGCTCAATATTGAGGGCGGACAAACCATTGGGATTAATTTTGATTGGCTTTCAGATGCGAAGCTGACGCTTAATGACGAACTTATTCGCGAATCGTTGAAGCGTGGCTCGCAAAAACATGAAATTGACGAAGATAAATTTGATGACATCGTCGAAGACGATAAAGAAGAGGACTAAAACATGGCTACAACCAGTGCAAACCGCATTGAATTATTGCAAATCGCCGATTCGGTCGCGCGAGAAAAAGGAATTGATCGCCAGCTTGTTATTGGTGCGATGGAAGAAAGCTTGGCGAAGGCCGCGCGTTCTCGTTATGGTGCGGAATTTGATATTCGCGCGCATATCCATCCCAAAACGGGCGCTTTGACAATGACGCGCGTGCGCACGGTTGTTGAAGAAGTTGAAAATGACTTTACGGAATTGACGCTCGCTCAAGCTCGCGAAATTCAAGCGGATGCGGAAATTGGTACATTGATTACAGATGAGTTGCCGCCACTTGAGCTAGGTCGTATTGCCGCGCAATCAGCAAAGCAGGTCATCTTGCAAAAAGTCCGCGAAGCTGAGCGTGAGAAGCAGTTTTCTGAATTTAAAGACCGCATTGGCACAATCATTAACGGCACAGTGCGTCGCGTTGAGTATGGTAATGTGATCGTGGATGTTGGCTCAGGCGAGGCGATTTTGCGCCGTGACCAATTGATTAACCGCGAAATGTTCCGCCCAGGCGACCGCGTTCGTGCGCTTGTGAAAGATGTGCGCGCCGAAAACCGTGGACATCAGGTTGTGCTTTCGCGCACGGCGAATGAATTCCTTGTGGAAGTTTACAAGCAAGAAGTGCCTGAGATTTATGAGGGCGTCATTGAAATTCGTGCCGTTGCCCGCGATCCAGGTTCGCGCGCGAAAATTGGTGTGATTTCGAATGACAACTCGATTGATCCTGTTGGTGCCTGCGTTGGTATGCGCGGTAGCCGCGTTCAAGCGGTTGTTGGTGAGCTTCAAGGCGAGAAAATCGACATTATCCCTTGGTCAGATGATCAGGCGACGTTCCTTGTGAATGCGCTTCAGCCTGCTGAGGTGAGCAAGGTTGTTCTTGATGAGGAGGCCGATCGCATTACGGTTGTTGTGCCTGATGATCAGCTTTCACTTGCAATTGGTCGCCGCGGTCAAAACGTGCGCCTTGCGAGCCAGTTAACGTCACTTGACGTTGAGATTATGACCGAAACTGATGAAAGCGAACGTCGTCAGAAAGAGGTTGAGGAGCGTTCGCAGTTCTTCATGCGTGCGCTTGATGTTGACGAAATGGTTGCGCAATTGCTCGTGGTTGAAGGCTTTAACTCGCTTGAAGAAGTTGCTTATGTTCCGCTTGAGGAAGTGGCTACGATCAATGGTTTCGATGAAGATATGGCCAAAGAGCTTCAAGCGCGTGCGACGGATAGCTTGAACTTGATCAATGAAGCGGCAACGAAGAAAGCGCGCGATGCGGGCGCCCAAGATGACTTGCTCAATTTTGAAGGGCTTTCACCTGTTATGGTTTCGAAGCTCGTTGAAGATGGCATTTTGGACTTGGCAGAATTCGCGAAATGCGCGGATTGGGAATTGGCTGGCGGCTATACAACTGTTGGCGGCAAGCGCGTTAAGGATACGGGGCTTCTTGAGCAATTTGACCTTGGTCTTGCTGAGGCGCAAGAGTTGATCATGCGCGCGCGTCTTCAACTTGGTATGATTACCGAGGAAGAGCTAGCGGCTGACGAAGCTGAGGCAAGTGAGGATGTCTAAGATATGGCAAGAGGCGGAGTTAAGAATGACGACCATGGTGAGCGTCGCTGTCTGATTGAGGGCAGCGGTCAGCCGCGTCATCAACTTATCCGCTTTGTGCTAAGTCCTGACAATATTGTCACGCCAGATATCGCCGAGAAGCTTGGCGGCCGAGGTGTTTGGCTTTCTTCGACGCGCGCGCATGTTGACGAAGCCGTGCGGAAGAAGGCTTTTGACCGCGGGTTTAAGCAACCTGTGACTGTCCTTGATGATTTTGGTGACCTGCTTGAGAAGTTGCTTGCGAATAGGTTGATTTCCCTTCTATCGCTTGCGCGTAAGTCTGGTCAGGTTATTTCGGGCGCGGCGAAGGTCAAAGAGGTTCTCCAGTTTGAGAATAATGTGATCTTAATTCAGGCTTCAGACGGCTCAGAGCGCGAAAAGCGCAATATTGGCCCAAAAGATGGTGTGAGAGCGCGTTTTGAAATTCTCACATCGAGTGAATTGGCCATGGTGTTTGGCCGAGAAACTGTGATACATAGCGCAGTAACTGGCAAAGGTATTGCCAATCAAATTGAATATGAAGCCAATCGACTCTCTGGGTTTCGTATGATAAATTAAGCAAAGTTAAACGATAAAAGATAAAGGCACAGTATTTTATGGCTGATCAAAACGATAACAACAAAAAGACGCTCGGTTTGAAATCTTCATCACCTGGTGTGGTGAAGCAAAGTTTTGCGCGCGGACGTTCTAAGCAGGTTGTTGTTGAAACAAAACGCAAGCGTGTCGTGCAAGTTCCGGGGCAAGCGAGCACCTCTCCGCAGAGTAAAGCTATGAACATAAACGATGCCGAATTAGAGCGTCGTCGCAAGATTGTTGAAACGGCGAAGGCTCAAGAGGTTGAGCTTGTTGCTAAGCAAAAAGAAGACGAGGCGGCGCGCGAAGCTGAGATGAAGCGTTTGCGCGAGGAGAAAGACGCGGCAGAGCGCGAAGCGGCTGAAAAGGCTCAGCGTGAAGCTGGAGCCAAGGCGGCGGCTGTTGAGGCGGAAGCGGAGATTGTAGCGCCAACGCCGAAGGTTGAAGCTCAGCGCGCGCGCCCAGCTGCACCAGCGAAGCCGAGTGCACCTCGCGAAACTGCGCCGCGCAATGAAGATGATCGCATCAAATCGCGTCCTGCTAAAAATGATGGTGAGCGCCGTCAGGGTAAATTGACGATTAACCAAGCCCTTGACGGTGATGGTGGTGGTCGTCAGCGTTCGATCGCGTCAATGCGCCGCCGTCAAGAGCGTAATCTGCGCCGCGCTCAAGAGCAAAATGGCCCGCGCGAGAAGGTTATTCGCGATGTGCAAATTCCTGACGCGATTACGGTGCAAGAGCTTGCGAACCGTATGGCGGAGCGCGTTGCGGATGTTGTGAAGATGCTTATGACCAATGGCATCATGGCAACGCAAAACCAAACGATTGATGCTGATACAGCAGTTTTGATTGCCGAAGAATTTGGCCATCGTATTATGCGTGTTTCGGATGCAGATGTTGAGGAAAGCATTTCGACGACTGAAGATGATGAGGGCGATCTTATTCCGCGCTCGCCAATTGTGACAATCATGGGTCACGTTGACCACGGTAAAACCTCGCTACTTGACGCCATTCGCAAAACGAATGTGACCTCAGGAGAGGCTGGCGGTATTACCCAGCATATTGGTGCCTATCAGGTGAAAACGGAAAGTGGCGCGATGCTGACTTTCCTCGATACACCTGGACACGCGGCGTTTACGTCTATGCGTGCGCGCGGCGCGAATGTGACGGATATTGCGATCTTGGTTGTGGCGGCCGATGATAGCGTTATGCCGCAAACCGTTGAGAGTATTTCACACGCAAAAGCTGCGAAAGTGCCGATGATTGTGGCGATCAACAAAATTGATAAACCAGCTGCCGATCCGCATAAAGTGCGTACCGAGCTTCTCCAGTATGAAGTCATCGTGGAGAAAATGTCGGGCGATGTTTTGGACGTTGAAGTTTCTGCGCATACGGGAGAAGGTCTTGATGAGCTTCTTGAGAATATCGCGCTTCAAGCCGAAATTCTTGAGCTAAGAGCAAATCCAAATCGCGAAGCAACTGGTGCCGTGATTGAGGCGAAACTTGATGTCGGCCGTGGCCCTGTTGCGACGGTTCTCGTGCAAAATGGTACGCTCCGCACAGGCGATATTTTCGTCGTGGGCGAGCAGTGGGGGCGCGTTCGTGCATTGATCAATGATCAGGGCGAGCAAGTCAAAGAGGCGGGCCCTGCGGTTCCTGTTGAGGTGCTTGGTTTGCAAGGTACACCTGAGGCGGGCGACGTTTTGAACGTTGTGCCAAATGAAGCGAAGGCGCGCGAAATTGCGGAATATCGCAAACAGCTTGCGCGCGATAAACGTGCGGCAATTGGTGCGGCAACGACGCTTGATCAGCTTCTCGCGAAGAAGAAAGCCGACGAGGATGTGGCTGAGCTACCTGTGATTGTTAAGGCTGACGTTCAAGGCTCTTCTGAGGCGATTACGCAAGCTCTTGAGAAAATTGGCAATGATGAAGTGCGCGTGCGCGTAATTTACTCGGGCGTGGGTGCGATTACAGAAAGCGACATCAGTCTTGCTGAGGCGTCGCAAGCCGCGATGGTAGGCTTTAACGTTCGCGCGAATGCACAAGCGCGGGACTCTGCTAATCAGAAGGGTGTTGAAATTCGTTACTACTCGATCATTTATGATTTGGTTGATGATATTAAAGCCGCGGCTTCTGGTCTGCTCTCCGCTGAGGTTAAAGAGCATTTTATCGGCTATGCGGCCATCAAAGAGGTATTCAAGATCACAGGCGTTGGCAAGATCGCGGGCTGTATGGTCACTGAGGGCGTCGCGCGCCGCTCTGCGGGCGTGCGCTTGCTTCGTGATGACGTTGTGATCCATGAGGGTACCCTCAAGACGCTCAAGCGCTTTAAGGACGAGGTGAAGGAAGTTCACACTGGCCAAGAATGCGGTATGGCGTTTGAGAATTACGAGGATATTCGTGAAGGCGACGTTATTGAAATCTTCACACGCGAAGAAATCGAAAGAACCCTTTAATTTTAGTCGTTTTGGGCTTGACGCTCGGTGCGTCAGGCTCTAAACACGCCAACATTGTGGGGCCCGTAGCTCAGTAGGTAGAGCAACTGACTTTTAATCAGTGGGTCACAGGTTCGAATCCTGTCGGGCTCACCACATAAAATCAATGTGTGTGAATGATCAATGAATATTGCCATTCACGCTTTGTACTTTGCCTTTATGGTCACAGTACATTGCCATTGGCAAAAAATATGATTTTCACATAAAAAACAGCGCCTAGGCGCTGTTTTTTGTTTTCAACAATTCAAACAGTATAGTTTGCTTCATAAATCTTGAATTGGCACATCAGCCTTTAAATATATTCGGCTTAGATCAGTGGGTAGGCTTATGGGATCGATCAACGTTTAGCTTTTTTGAATTGCGTAAACATGAGCGCGCATAGCGCCCAGCATACCCGACAAGTAAAGCAGAATGGACAACACATTTTCAACTATTTTGAAATGTTTGATAATCCTCTTAGAAAACACAAATAACGCGGTACTCAGTTACCTATGAAGTTCAAGGATAAGTTCAAACTACAAGGTATCAAGTAAACTGGAAGAAATTCGAGTTATATTTGCAATTTATACAGGTTTCAATTATACAGATACTACACCTTAAGTGGTATATTAACCGTATGAAGTTAATTTCAAAGGAAGTAAATGATGTCCAGTAGAATATTTATTAGCCATTCTTGGTCATACAGCGAACGATACATTGCGATGCTGAATCTACTTAACAACAGGCCGAATTTTAACTTCTCAAATTACTCGGTTCCAGAAACGAAAGCGTTTGGTCTGATGGCATCTTCTCAGATGGAGGAAGAACTGCGTGACCAAATCCGTCCTGTGAACTGCGTTATCATAATTGGTGGTATGTGGGCGAACCACAGTCGCTGGATTAAGTTTGAGATGGATTTTGCACAAAGACTGAAAAAGCCAATTCTTGGTGTTCGCCCACGTGGAGCTCAGATGATGCCACAGGCGGTTGTCGATGCCTCAAACCTTGTCGTGAACTGGAACTCCGACTCCATCGTCGCGGGCATTAGGCAAATATCGTGACGGCACCTGACCTTGAATACCCCGCCCTGTATGACAGCGCCAATAATGGATCGATCAAGGCACAGAAACGGTTCTTGCGAACAATCAGATTGGAATACCTGCTGTTATTCTTCATCAGCATTGCATCCGCAACGCGCGAGCTATCTGGTGCAAATCCATTTCTGATCACCATACTGTTGGTCGTGCTTGCAGGACTGTTCGTCTACAAAATTGTGAACAAACTCGATCAGGACTGGTATCGTTGTCGCGCACTTGCAGAGTCCGTGAAGACATCGACGTGGCGGTTTTCAATGCGTGCACATCCATTTGAGGATGCCAATAGCATTGAGATTCCAAAGGCGAATTTACGAAATCTGCTAAGAGATATCTTGCAAGCAAACAAACATATTGCGTCAAATCTCGACGCCGCAACGTCAGAGCAAGTCACCGCGTCAATGATCGACATTCGCAAACTATCGCTCGAAGAACGCAGGGCATACTACGTCAAGAATCGCATCGATAACCAACGGAGTTGGTATTCCAAGAAATCAAAGGCGAACAAGCACGCGTTATCCTTTTGGGTCGTTGCAACGATTCTCCTCTATCTCATTGCCGCGGTTGCACTGAACGCGGAACAACTTGGTTTACCGTATGTCACACTCACCTTCGATCCGATTATAGTACTTGTGACGTCAGCCCTCGGTTGGTTGCAGATGAAACGGCACGGTGAGTTGATGGCAAGTTACAATCTGACAGCACACGAAATTGGCATCATCAGAGGTAATTCAGAGGCAGTGAAGACTGAAGAAGAACTGTCAGACTTCATCAACGAAGCAGAATTGGCGTTCTCGAGGGAGCACACGCAATGGGTAGCGAGGCGAGATGCTAACTAGTCTCAAATTCGCACACAGCTGAAAGTCATATAAGCACTGCGCTAAGAGAAAATTTATTAACAGTGGCAAACTTATGTGAAAATAATGGCAAAGTATTGTGAAATCGAAAATTAAAAACACAATGATTTTATGGTGTTAACGTTTAGCCAATGGCAACGTTTTCTGAAATCTCACAATCAATGTGAATGATCAATAAATATTGCCATTCACGCCGTGTACATTGCCTTTTTGGTCACTGTACTTTGCCATTGGCAAAAAATATGATTTTCACAAAAAACAGCGCCTAGGCGCTGTTTTTTGTTTTAAGTAGTTCAAAAAGTATAAGTTCACTCATAAAAATTGAATTGGTACATCAGCCTTTAAATATATTCGGCTAAGATCAGTGGGTAGACTTATGGGATCAACGTTAAGCTTTTCGAGCCGAGATACGACATGCTTTGCTTGTGTGCCAATCTTTTTTGCCATTAAGCCGAGCGTTGTATGTGTTTTAAGAAACTCCTCTATTTCTGTTTTTTCAACTACAACGCTTTTTATCCCCGTTCGCGGATGCGTATAGACTTGGCTTTTCAGAATTTCGGTTTCAACCAAATATGAGGCTGTCTGCTGATTAATACGAAGTTGCTTTTTTATATTTGCTCGATCTAAAAAGTTTAGCTCATCTGATCCTATATCCAACAAATTGCAAATTTCATTGGGACATACCATAAGGCTAGCAATTTCTCTTTTTTCACCTTTGCAATAAACGTCTTTCAATCTACCCTCTAGGATTAATTTCAGAATATCGATATATCTGCATGACGTTTTTAAGCATGCGGCTCGGATTGTGATTACCGAATGAGGCAACGCGATAGCATCGCTTTTAACGCTTTTAAAAAGCGAACTGAGAAACATATCCAAACAGTCTTTGCTATAAACTTTATCAATGCGAGGCAGTTTGAGACTAGGTCTAATCAGACCCTCAACTTCAAGTTCATCAAACAATTCTCCCCGCTTACTTTAATATATGCACTCGCGTTCCTGCGATTTAAATCATTTGCTACGGAGAGAAACTCTTCGTGAAACTTCCCGACGGGAAAATAACATCTATCTTGATCATTCTTGGCAAGCGCTTCGCGAAGTCGGTAAGCTTTTTGTGCACCAATTCCATAATGTTTTGCTGCACTGTTCCAATTATGGATTTTGCGTTCACGGCAAGTTGCTCCAATAACACGTTCACCTTCTGCAATCGGATAATGATCGAACACGAATGTTCGAAAAATACGCAATAGTTTTTGATAACGCTCAATATCTGTAATGCGTTGCAGCCAACGCACGAAAAAACCAAAATCGCTATAAAACCCACCACGCCCAGATTGACTGTTGCGCTTGATGTATTTCAAGCAATCCACAAGTGCGTCTTCACCTTGCTTGCATATCTGAAAGCCAAGTTCACCAGCTTGATGAAGTGTACTGGTCTTTATACTTTTATGATCTCTATCTGGACCCAGTATAAGGAGTATACCAAGGTTTTCACAGAGTCTTCCAACGACATCAATATCCAAGTCATCCAACCAAGTAACTGCTAAACCGCCGTTTAGGCGCACTTGCATATGTTGCCCAAATGCGTTTTCCTTCACCAATTCCGTTTCAACATTAAGACGGCCTTTTGCATTAAGATGATCGGAAAATCTCCCATAGAAATCATGTTCGTTTCTCGGATAATTACAAGGCGGCAAAGTTGCCAAAAGGCATTTATGTATTGGGCATGCATGTATGCAGGCCAATTGCCATAGCGCCCTACCATAGACCGTGTAGTCGCCATTTTCCATATCATCAGCAATGCATTTAGGGCATATTCGTAAATCCGTCCTATACATAAACTTTTTGCCCAAATGTAAACCGTTGATAGAATAAAGACCTTTACCTAAACTCTTAAATGAACTTTGTACCAAGCTTGAAGCAGGCTCTCCTGTTAGAGCCTCAATTTTATCAAGCGTTAGAGCTTCGACCATCAAAACAGAACGCCAGCTAAAACCCATATCTTGCACGAAATCTTGAACATATTGGCAACCATTGCGCCGAGCCAAACGAGATACATACGAAGGTAATGTTTCACCAGAATGAAATGGTACCTGAAGTGATAATTTCATTTTAGATACCCCGCATACTGATGATCTTGTTGTAAATGACTAAGCAATAAATGTGTATCTAAACACTAGAAAGTCATCTGCAACAAAAGGGTTGGACACCATCTACACATCCAGAACGCCTTGAGAAGGCCATAACGAAATGGGGGTAGTGTTAAATTAGTATTGCCTTTCATGAGACAATACTCAATTGCATCGGTGATTAACTCCACCATGACGCCGAACTCATTGACGCTCGCATGTACCAAGCGCCCTAAGAATTGCTTTGTTTGAAGCTCTTGATCAAGTTCAAGATGAACGGATTGCGCATACTGACCCAGTGCTGCTCTCACCATTTGTATATCTGTGACGCGGTCAAGCGGATAAAAATGCACAGGTGACATTCGCCGAGCAAGTTGCCGATCTTGATTCACCAAATCTAATATAGCGGGCATACCACTCAGAATAACTCCAACAGGCCAAGTGTGATTCTGCATGAGCGACTTAAGTGTATTAATAACTGATTGTTGATCACTTTTATTGCGATTACTGTAAAAATCTTGTGCTTCATCAAGATGCAGAAATAGCACTTTACGCTCACGCAAATGTTGATGAACAAGCTCCCAAATAATACCCGCCGTTCTGTCGCGACGCAATGGGTAGCCAAGCGCATTGAGCACAGCCAATCCCACATGTTTTGGTGTGGCGGGAGATGGAATTGATAAAGATACAACATCGGCCTCCACTTCCTCATCCTTGAGCATTTTAATATCTGAGTGCTTTTCGAATAGCCGTTTAATAGCTGTTGATTTTCCAGTGCCGCTATTGCCCATCACGACCAGTCCACGCGCTTCGTTTACTATGTTTTCTGCGAGGTCGGCGCGGCGCCGAGATAGCAATTGGTTAAATTGGCAGCTCAGGTTTTGATAGCGATCCGTATTAAAAAAACGTGATCTTAATTGTGTCATTTGTTTAGCGACATTAATACTAAGAACTGTATTATTGGAATCTGTCATCATTAGTCCTCCAGCAGCCATTTTGCGCTATAGTTTTCGTTTATAGGCATATCAACAACTTCGTTATTGTCAGTATCAAGCTGTATATTGGCCTGAGAAGGCTCTGCCTCATTTTTGGCATCAATCACTTCACCAAATGGAATATCCGGATCGATTTTTTTGATTGGTATGGGCGCATCCGCAAAACTCACACCACAGAAAAGTTGCTCTTCAAGTTTTTGCATTCTTTCTTGACTAATATGTGTTGGAAGAATGCGAGCGCGGGCTTTGGCAACTTTATCAATACCGCTGATCGCGGTTATAGCATGATCGCGATAATGTGCCGAGATCTCAGCCTCGCCTTTATAGCGTTGAGCTAAAGCTCCGTATTGTTGCTGCCATTCAGCAAGTGTGACACCATTCATGTTAGCTGTTAGGCAATCGGCACGCACCCATTCAGTGTCAATCAGAACAACAAGAAAGCCAATGTTGTTTGGATGAATGCGGATGCGAAGCTCGCCTTGATAGCCTTTTGCATAGAGCTTTTGAATGGCTTCACTGGTATAATGGTTTTGAAAAATTCGCACGCCTTTCTTACTTATCTTTCGTAAGAATTCATGTCCCAAAGCTGCGGTTATTTGAACCTCACCAATAGGTGGAACCAGCCCATAGGTTTTTATCTTTTCAGCCCATGCATTATAAGGCGTCTGCCCACCAAGCCCTGCATGGGGCTTATGGTGATAATAATCAACAATATAAATAAGTAATACTTGGGCGAGTTCATCATCTGTCAGAGTTGCTCTCGCTTCAGTATCTTTCTCCCCCTTTTGCGCAACGCTAGAAAAGCTACGTCCCGTTAATCTCGACATAAAGTTGTCTGCAAACGTACCAAAAAGCCGTTCAATCCGACCTCGAAGTTCGGGAATTTTTACCGGAGCAAATTCTGAATTGATACCGAGTTCATAGACGGCTGTGATTGTTGCATCCGCATAAAAAGCCGGCCCCGTGTCAAAGCATATCATTTGCGGAACCCCGCACATTGGCCAGTCAGATTTACATCCAGCACTTTTTGCGAGATCGTTTTTGTCTCTCAGGATCTCATCTAGGACAGCCCGTGCTTCGTCGGAACTTGGCGAGGCAGCTATTTTAAAGCCAAGGATGCACCGCGTAGCGCAATCAATTGCGACAGCAATCCATCTTCTACCCGTGTCTAATCTATCGCGGATCTCTTTTGGTATGTTGTTATAAATTCCAATATCTTGCAAAAACGTGTGCAAATCGACATTCCATTCGTCAATCTCAACCCTTTCAAGTGGCACCGAAACCGGAAGCCCTGCACTAACTGATGCAAATTTTTTTCGTGCATCATCTAATGTGTGCCGCATAGCATGCACCCAAAACGGGTCAAGCTCAGCAATACGTCTTTTTAATGTTGAAGGTGACGGCACTGGTAGCAATTGTATACCAAACTTTGATCGGTTTTGATTTTCTTGTTTAAGTGCACGTAGCGCATCTTCCACAACTTTTGCTTGTGAAACTTTCTCAGGATCTGCATATTCACGGACACAATTCATCAAAAATTCTTCGGCTTCATCGGAAAAATATTTTTTTCTTGGCTTTGTCTTTTTCCGCCCATCACAAAAAACAGCTGGGTTGCGCTCATTGGCTAAAAAGATACTATAATTTTTGCGAATGGTGCTCGTTGAGAAAAAAGAATTGGCAATACCAATCACA
This sequence comes from Morinoia aosen, assembly GCA_030386875.1. Lineage (NCBI taxonomy): Eukaryota > Metazoa > Arthropoda > Malacostraca > Amphipoda > Talitridae > Morinoia > Morinoia aosen. The sequence continues at coordinate 20,797,869 of JASJYW010000026.1, forward strand.
TCAACTGGGCATCCAATCGTTCTACAGTTTTCAGCGTAGAGCTCAAATATTTCAGCGCGCTTGTCTTTTATACATTTGTCAGTGATAACCAGTCGATGTTTATTATATAATCTATCAACCGCCGTACACACTGCGAAACGTTGCATTGCATAATCACGCGCATTCTTTTCTAGTTGGTTTAATGAAGCAACCCCAAGATTAGCTCTCATTTTTAGTGAAGTGTCGCTGTAATAGCCTTGTTCGAATCGATAGCCCTTTTGTGTGCTCATATTTTGGATCTGCTGAGAAGTAAAAATCTCAATTTGATCAGGATAATCTTCGCGTCGAAATTGTAGATACTGATCATCAGATTTTAGAAACTTATATGCAATTGCACCCATTGTCATCCGATCATTTTTCGAAAAATTATACTGCATTTTTATGACCTCCAACCATAACAAGTGTTGAAGGTTCGATCAGACCCATCACTTTAAGTTGCAATTTTCCTTTAAAAATTGCTTCCAAAATCGTCGCAAATGCACCCTCCACATTATCCATCCGCTCAAGCAGATCACCCACACGAACTGTACCGTGCAGATGGCTCATTACTTCAATCAGTTTTTCTTTAGAAATGGCATTGATTTGTGGCTTTAAATATAAGAGACGCTCAGCGTTAATGGCTTCTGCTGGATGATAGCTTTTATCAGTAAACAGAACGATTTTGTCCGCTAGTTCAGCAGGCAAGCATTTACGAAGGCAACTCAACTGAGACAGAAACTCAGGCTTTTCAGCCGCTCTTGAGTTTTTAACAACAACAGCAAGACGCTTTTTGGTGCAAGTGGTAATTAGAAAATCGAAAATATGCTTACGGATCTTGCCCGTATGGTCGACATATCTGACTGCCTCAACCTGCTCTCGCAAATCATAAACCTGTCCAGATGCCAGCCAAAGCATTACGCAGTTTCGTTCCAGTTTGCTTTCACAGAATACTTTGCGGGGCTGAAATTCATCAGCTGGCAATCGAATACTAAGAACACTGCGAGCACTAACTGATGAGCGCATGTTGATTTTTCGGCTTGCTCTACTCGGTAGAACAGGCAAAAATTCTTTGTCGGCTGAAATCATATTCATCCGTTAATCTCCATTATAATTTTCTAAATGTGTACAAAAAACAGCTATTAATCACCCTCAAGGCGATAAAAAGCTTGACTTTTTGGAAAAGAATGGCGACAAAGAATTCACACCACATGGTCCAGAGTCGCCAGACTTTGGATCTTTTTTTTATTTTTGCATCATAATCTCCTCTTCATATCGACCAGGCCACAAATCAACGGTTGACATTGCAGTAATCGCGCAATTTCCGCTTCAACACGTCGAGAGCGGGAGCGGCCGTTGGAAACAGCTAAAACCGTCGAATGCGTGACCCCCAAATTGCGGGCAACCGCAGAAAGCGAATGACCGGCAACTTCCAACTTATATTTAATCTCAATGTGTTTTTTCTTATTTATCTGCATTTGTTCAGTTCATTTCACGATTACATACTTATCTAATAAAACGAATCGCGAATCAAGCCCAAAAAACAATTTTTCTTTATTCAAGTGACTGAATTTATTGTATTTTTGTATAATTTACCAATGAATATAGACTTTATTATAAAATGTAACACGCGCAAAATTTGAATAAATTCAATTTGTTATTTTGGCATGTCAAGATATTTTTTAAAATTCATTTTACATTTTGACAAACTTTGTGCATCTAATTTTTTTTTGAAACACACGCACATGTTCTTACAATGTTCACCGCAGTATTGCCCATCAATATATAAAATGGACGCTGATTAAATGATTACTGATTGAGATATTATGCTCTAATTGCTCAATTGCGCAAAAGAGATTTGATTGCAAGAACCTCTAATCGCTCTATAAAACGCTTCTCAGAACTCAAACCCCCGCCCAGAGCCTAATCCTCTTAACGCATTCCCGTAACTCATCTTGACGCATGGACGGGATTTCAATTCGGGTGGCGCGGAGAAAGGACTGAACATGCATCGGACCTTTTTCGATATTGATGCGCACATAGAGTAATGATGCAAGCACGGATTCCGTCATAACGTCTTGCTCGGTGCAGTTCTCAACCGCCCAATCCAAATCATCCAAAATCGCGTTAAGCGCATCAAGCGTAACGAGCTCTTCAGACCAGTCGCCACCAAAGGCGACATTTGACATTTTGCTTCTATAATCCATATAAGAACATATAGTGAACATTTGTATTGAGTCGCAAGATAAAAATGAGCCCATTTCGCACAATTTATATCGACATGAACAGTTTCTTTGCGTCAGTCGAGCAAGATGTTGATCCTGAGTTGCGTGGCAAGCCAGTGGGCATTACGGCTATGGAGGGCGATATTGGTTGCTTGGTCGCCGCGAGTTATGAGGCGAAGGCTTTTGGCGTTAAGACAATTATGAGCGTTCGTGAGGCGCGACAATTATGCCCGCAGATTATCCTAAGACCATCGCGACATCGGCTCTATGTGAGGTATAATCAACGTATTGCACAGCTCTTTGACCGCTATGCAGAGCTTGAGCGCATTCGGAGCGTTGATGAGTTCCAGATAGCCATTGGTGGCAGTACTGGGACACTGGAGGGCGCAACGGCGCTTGTGCGCAAGCTCAAAGCCGCTGTGCGTAATGAAATTGGTGCATCTATCCGTTTCTCCGCTGGGATTGGCTCTAATCATCTTCTTGCCAAGATTGCGGGCAAGCTTGAGAAGCCTGACGGACTGCAATGGCTATCTCCTGATAACATGCCTGACCGCTTGGCAGATATTCCGCTTGATGATTTGCCGGGCATTGCGAGGGGTACTTTGCGCAAGCTCACGGCATCGGGCATTAACGACATCCCTAGCCTTTACAAACTTGATCCAAGTCATGCCCGCGCCATATGGGGTTCTATTGAGGGTGAGCGCTTCGTGAGGGCGCTACAAGGCGAGAATATCCCATTGATTGAAACCAAGCGAGGCGGATATGGCAACTCCAAAATACTTTCGCCTGAAAATCGAACGGTTAAAAATGCCTACCTTGTTTCGCGGTGGTTGATTGAAAAGTCAGCAAGGCGGCTGCGACGTGATGGATATACAGCTCAGCAGTTCTCGCTATTTGTGAGTATGCTTCAGCCCAAAACCCGCTGGCACCAATCCAAGCGCGCGCATTACAGTCAAGACACAGCGCATTTCCTTGACCTCAACAAAATGCTTTGGCGCGAAATGTATTACCAGCTGCAACCCAAACTCATACTCGCGATTGGTGTACATCTTGGCTCACTCATGCCGTTAACAAACCGCAATGGGGAAATGTTCCTACCTCTTGAAATGGCCAAGCGCAACCAACGTGAAGCGCTCTCAGCAAGCGTCGATCACCTCAATCGACGCTTCGGCACAGGCACAGTCACATTCGGCCAGAACCGCCCGCATTTTGGGTTTTTTGAGAGAGGGTAAAGTTTGTTTAAGTTTGCTTGCTATTATTTAATGCTTAAAAATTTATTCAATACTTTTATTCGATGAAAGATAAATTGACATATGGTATGCAGTACATATGAACTGGAGAGATCAAATTACACGACAAGCACTTGGTTTGCAGGTTGGTGGCTTTAGGCCGACAAATGATCCATTTGCCTCATGTTTTGGAGAAATTCGCATTGAGACAAAAGACGAAGAGTGGCCGACGGTTGAAGGCGAACCACTTTGGCCGCTCTGTCAGCTAAATTTGACTCAAGCCGCCTTTAAACCAAATATGCTAGCTGACCTTGCAATGATATCTGTCTTTGTTTCTGGAAAGCGACTTCCAATTCAAGACAATACTATTAATACAAAAGTGCTTACTCATGAAACTTCGTGGTTTATAAGAACCTATGAAACACTAAATGACTTGCGCGCTATTTCTGCGCCAGAACATAAATCGGCATTAAAACCATTTGAAGCAATTTGGGATAGCAACGCGTCTCAAGATTATCCGAACCATGATACAATGCCGATAGACTTTAATTCTTTAGGGGTTGGCAACTATTACGATCAGGACGGAATTGAGTACGTTGATCGAACTAAACTTGGTGGTTGGCCTTCATGCATTCAGTCGGAACCATGGTGGGATTACCATCCAGATGGTCAAGAATTTGAATATGTAATGCAACTTGCGGAAGAACCAAAGGCGCATTGGTATTTAGGTGGTGGTTTTGGGCATCTTGCTAGAAGCAAATCGGATCGCAATCGGTGGGCAATAGATTTTCAATTTTATTAATTAAGCATTATCTGCAAGCGTAGATCACCTAAACTAGCGCTTCGGCACTGGCACGGTCACATTCGGCCAGAACCGTCCGCATTTTGGGTTCTTCGAGAGGGGGGGGAATACCATATAAATTAGCCTAAACATATGTCTTCAAATGAAGGCCTGCACACAATATTATTCCAGCTCATCTTTCTGTTTCTGATACGTTTGCATTAAGTGTTCAGACATCTCGACAAACGTTTTTAATTTATTAATTTTATCTTCAAGATTTTCTTTCAAAATTTTATCAGTCTTTTCTGCCTTTATTAGCCGAATAATATCATGTGTTGGCATACCTTCAATTTCGGACTTTTCCACTATCTGCTTAGAGTCAACACTTAACTGTTTTGTCGCATTCGAAATACAATCTTCTATCAATACCCTTGCAGCGCTGTCAAAACCAATTGACAGTTCAAGCCATGTTAGAGCCTCTTCAGGAATATCCATATTTTTTAGCGATTCAATCTTCTCGGGATGATAAAAATAATGATTGTTAGATGAGTTAATTGCTTGCAGCGTCTGAATGAGTGGCGATAAACTCTTAAAAGGCTGAGAATATAGCGGCCAATGCTCTACATGAGACCAAAGCTCAAGGATGGCCTGGCGGCAAATATCATTGCATTTGGCTTTTTCATCATCTGCAGCATTTTCCGCCAAGTCTATTAACTCGGCGACATGATGTGCCATCCATCGCCCTAGTGTATCAACGCTACCATCAAGATTTAGTTGTTTGACGATTTCTTTGCCAAGCTCTAGAATGTTATTAAATTGTGCTGATTGTTCCATCTGATCTCATTAAGATTATTAAATTATAAGGATGAATATAACCACTGGGGTTGTTAAGTTTAGCAAGATGAGATTGGCTTTCAAACGACCTTCGGATATTGACTTCAAAAATTAAATCACAATCTTGATCTTCAAGTATTTTCAAAATTGCAGACTTTTTAAAAATAATGGCTTCACCATAGTCAAATCGATCATATCGATCCACATTCCCTTTCTTTCCCCAAACAATTGAACGGACACAAGTACTATTTCGATCAGTATTATTATACCAATTATACCCTTCATGATCAGCTTCAACAGCAATAATATCTTGAACCCACTTTGCTGGCTTGAGTTTTGGATATTTCACCTCCCCTGACCAAAGATCTTTTTTATCTATACCTAGATCACTTGAGCTTTCTTCAATCCAGCCCCTTAAGACAAAATCCTCAGTACTAATGTTAAATTCCTCATTACCTGCAGGAGGTAAGCGAAAATCCATATGGTTACTGGCTGTTTGCAATGCCCTTAGTAGAGAATCTGAACGCTGTGTAGAAACTAATGCAGATGAAATTTTAACAAATTGTTCACGATAACTGTCAGTTTCTTTCCATCTCCCATCAACACAAATCTCATTTTGTTTGAACACTATCTGCGATAGTAAATCCTGTTTGGTAACTGAATACGGCCAATCATCCTCTTGTTCAGTTGCTTTCCAATTAGCAAGCTTTGGTGGCTCAGGGTCAATAACGTCAGAAAGCCACATACCATCGCCTCTTGTGATAAGGTGACGTTTTAGCCATTCATCTAAAGTATAATAATCAAAAGAATTCTTTACAGGAGGCCTTGTATCAATCAAATCACCAGCAACAATCATTAGCGCATGATAGCATTGATAAAAGCTCAATGTTTCCACACTCGGGTAAGATCCGTGTGAGTGGCTAGTTCCATTATCTTTGTAGATATACAAGTCTCTTCTGGGGTCCGCATCCCAACGGCCGTGATTACATGCATTCCAATCTTCACAAATAATTCGTGACACACGTTCTTCTATTTCAATAACAGGCACTCCAAATACCCGGCCCAATGGCTCAAACCAATATGGTGGAAAATCAAACCCAAAATGGTACTGGTTTTCAGCTCGATCAATGACATTGTTTGACTTAGGTTTTCTTTTAGCTGAATGCTGATGAGGTATTTTTGACTGATTAATTGATAAAAGCCTATCCCGTTCATCATCCTCCAACACAACAGAATTTATTTCATCAAGTTTTAGCATGCACTTTGCCGCATAGCCTCTTAAAATCACATGCCTTTCATCGACCCTACAAGCGTTCTGAATAAAATCAATTAGATTATGCGGAATTGTAATTTTATCATGCAAGGCACGTAATACTGCTATAAGCAACCATTGTTTTGCGGTAAGATCATAAAAAGGGAACGATAAATCGTGAAAATTATTTATCTCTTTACCATTTGCTAGATCTGCTATTGCAGACAAGATTTGAACTTCCCCAAAAACAGCTAGAAGCCTCACAGTGTGAGCGGCTTTCCATCTCTCGGAAACATTTGGTGATGCCAATGAGCCCCAAATATAACCAGCTATTGATGCATTTGACGAGGTTGGTTCATTAAACCTATCTTGCCATTCTCCATCACCTTTTTCATCGTCATCTGTGCTATCGGCCTCAACTAAGCCCAATGTAAAATCCAAAGCCTCCTGTGCCTCATCATATTCAAGCTGTGTGGCAAGCAGGCCACTTAATGTAAACAGCCTCGAAGAGTCAAACAGATCTTGCATTTGCGCCAATTCCTCCAAAGCGATTTTGTATATTTGTTTTGCAGAAATACCTGTGTGATCAACCATATTATCAAAAGATAACTCTTGAAAATGTCGGCTACGCGATATTGAATCCGCATTATTCTTAATTATAATCTCAACAGATTTAATAATCGACTTTTTAACGCTTTCCCATTTTCTCCACTCATTTGGGATTGCTTGCAGTCCTTCACGCAGTTCAAACAGACTAAACTTCTTGATGGAAAACAATGTACTTATGGCATCGCAATAATCCGCGACATTTACGCGATTAAAGTACTCCCCCGCGAACGCCGAAAAATAGTAGGGGGCATCTGCACCCCTAAATTTAGAATATGCTTCTAAGACTGAGGTAACGGATTTCACATTTACTCCAGAAAAAATTTCGTCCCAATTTTTTATAGTAGAAACATCATCTCTTTTATAGCTAACAGCTTTTTGGTTTCGCGAAGATTGTAATTCGAGTGTTTTCTTAATGGCGAATCTTTCTTGTAATTGTGCATTATCCAAAGCATACTTTTCTGAAATTTTTATAAGCTTTGAGATTTCATTCCTCGCTGGATCTTGAAGCAAAATGTAGCGTTCAATCTCATTGTAAATTAATTGTTTACATTGCTTGGCCTCAAGAGAATTTAGCGCGTTATCTAACATATCTAT
>JASJYW010000026.1:20805907-20851327 GCA_030386875.1 Morinoia aosen
GTCCGTCCAAGGCGCGATTGCCATGATCAAGATCGAGCCGATCATCACGAGGAAGCCAAGGAAGTCTGACTTGATGAATAGGAAGTCAAACGTAATCGCGCGAAGCATTGCGTAGAATGGCAAGAAGTACCACTCAGGAACAATGTGCGTTGGCGTTACGAACGGTTACCTTCAACATAGTTATCAGGGTGACCGAAATAGTTCGGCATTGTCCAAACAACAAGCGCGAAGATCGTCAAGACGGCGCCAAGCGCAACCAAATCCTTAACCACGAAATATGGCCAGAATGGAAGCGTGTCTTTCTCCGCAACCTCTTTCGATTCGCGGCGCACTTCAACACCCGCAGGGTTGTTATTGCCCGTCGTGTGGAATGCCCAAATGTGCACGCCAACAAGTGCGGCGATCACGAATGGAAGCATGAGTGAAGCGCGAAGAAGCGGTTTAAGACGCCTCAGCAACACCTTGACCACCAAGTAGCCAAGCTTTGATCTCAGGGCCAACAAACGGAATTGTACCGAATAGGCCTGTAATCACCGAAGTACCATGAAGCGACATCTGACCTTGTGGAAGCGTGTAGCCCATAAACGCTGTCGCACATCATCACAAGGAAGATCACGATACCAACAAGCCACGTGATTTCGCGCGGTGCTTTATACGACCCATAGAAAAGGCCGCGGAAAATGTGAATGTAAACGGCGAAGAAGAAAAGCGACGCGCCGTTCGTATGAACATAGCGAAGCGCCCAGCCTGAATTTACGTCACGCATGATTTTTTCAACCGAGTTGAAACCATCACCGACATTATAATGCATAGCCAAAATAACGCCTGTTACAATCATCAGCACAAGCGTGAATGTTAAAACAATGCCCAAATCCACCACCAGTTAAGGTTTTTCGGTGTTGGAATCATCAATGTATCATATGCCAGATTCACAATCGGTAGGCGTTTATGAAACCATTTGCCAATTTTTGTTTCTGGCTCGTATTTATCGTGTGGAATACCACCCATAGTAGCCTCCTATGCTTCGCCGATTTCAAGAATGCTATCCGAAACCATTCTCATGGGCGGAATTGCGAGATTGCGTGTTGCGGGTCCTTTACGGATACGACCCGATGTGTCGTAATGCGAGCCGTGACATGGGCAGAACCAGCCACTGAAATCACCATCGTTCACAGTCGGCACACAGCCAAGATGCGTACAAAGACCAACCGCAACGAGGTATTTGCCCTCTTCATCAAGCGCACGATTCTCATCGCTTGCATCCGCTTCGGGCTTGTCTACGTTTTCACTGTTTTGGTCTTTCAAATCCGCAAGAGCTGTTTCGCGAGCCGAAGCAATTCTTCAGGCGTGCGATGACGCACAAAAACAGGCTTCAACTGCCACTCAACAACGAGCTGCTCGCCTTCGCCAACTTGCGAAATATCAACTTGAATTTTTGATAAAGCGCGCACGTCAGCGCTTGCGCTCATCTGCTTAACCGCTGGTGCACCAACAAGCGTAACCCCAGCTACTGCTGCCGTTGCTGCTGTTGTATAATACAGCACTTCACGGCGTGTTTGTTTCTCATCAGATTGTGACAAAAATGCCTCCTATGATTACTCGTCAAATGGCCAAAACCCTAGTAATATTGTAAGCTTTCCACGGGGGCTTTGGCTTGCGAAAAGATTGAGATTGCCATACACCCGAGGCGCGCATTCGTCCAGTGCTTCACATTAAAAAATTGGGTTTGTTGTGACAACTTCACGTTACAAAAATGAAAAAATGATTTCTGTTGCCGCATTTCAGCCCGAAATTGCGCTAAATCTTGGCAATATGATGCGAACATGCGCTTGTCTTGATATGTCGCTTCATGTGATTGAGCCATGCGGATTCCCGTTCTCGTTGAAATCCGTAAAGCGTTCCGCGATGGATTATGCCGATGGGGTCGATTTGCACCATCACGTCGATTGGGAAGCCTTTCAAGTTGCGGTGCCAGCCGCAAGATTCTCATCACAACGAAAGCCGATATGTCTTTCTTCGATTTCGAGTTTCGTCATGGTGATATCATCGTCATGGGGCAAGAAAGCGCGGGGGCGCCAGATTACGTTCATCAAAGCGTTGATGCGCGCGTTCGCATCCCTATGCCGGAGGCGGACGTAGCTTGAATGTCGGCGTATCTATGGCTATGATCGCAAGTGAAGCCCTCAGGCAACTCAGGCACAAATCACAACTCTAATGGAAGGATAGATACGTGATCGAAGAAAAGGCCGAACGCAAGCGCTGGCGGCGCGCACGCTTTATGATTATACTGGTTTCGGGTCTACTTTTCTCGGCATCGCAAATCCCCAATACTGAAAAAGTAGGCGACAGATTGCAAATCATTCTGCCGATTGCTGGCGCGGTTTGTGCGATGAATAAACGCGAGATTGGCGAGATGGCGGGACGATTTCCCCGATGATGGCATCAACATGCGACCAAATGGATGGGGTCAAGGATTCCCGTCAGGGCACGCCTATTCCGCCGTTTACGGCGCATCTTATATTGCGAGATCATGCGTGAAGCGCCTGCCTTATGTCGGGCCGGTCGTTGTTGTCGCAAGTGGTTTTGTTGGCGCGTCACGCATCGAAGCAGGTAAGCACAATGCGTGGCAGGTATTTTTCGGGCGTACTTTTTGGTCTTGCCTTCGGACCCGCCTTTTCCAAAAGAAAAGCACGCGCCAAAGACGTAATGCCTATGTAAAGTCCGTATGGGTAAGGTTCAAAAATCTATTCACAAATAGAGCCGCATCATGAAACTATTATACACATCCGTTTCACTTTATTCGCAAGCACAGTTTTCGCTGAGCAAAGCTTTTCATTTTACATCGGCGATCAGCAAGTTTCCGATTCGACCGCCTACGTCACTGACCTTAGTGGCGCGAAATCGGAATTTGATATGTCATGGGAGGGGAAAAGTTTCGAGCTGCCCCTTTTCTACGGCCTTCCGCTACACGAATTGGCAATGGGGTAACCTCGGCTGGGCCGTCGACTTCAACCACAACAAAGCCTACCCAACTGATGAAGCCCTCAAAGCTTCAGGCTTCAAAGTCATGGAGTTTACAGACGGCATCAAACATCCTCACGCCGATCTTTTCTACCGCTTCCAAAACGACACGCCATTTACGCCCTATGTCGGCGTTGGCCTCGGCATTTCGCTCCCTCATGTCGAATTGCAAAGCCCCGAAATGGATACGAAAATATTTGAGTATCGCATTGGTCAAGTTGCGGCCTCTGGCTTCATTGGCGCAAGCTATAAAGTCACGAAAGACTGGACGGTTTTTGCCGAAGGCAAGTTCGATACAACGCGCATTGATACCGACATGGGCACAGGCTCATATGAAAACAACCCTCAACACCCAAGCCGTCAACCTTGGCCTCAGTTTTACCTGGTAATCACACGACGCGCTCGTAATCCTTGCGCAGTAATAATTGGCGAATTTTAACCCACAAAGCGGCCCTTGAAATCTTCGCGTTTCAATGGCCCACCAAGCGCAATGCGCACAGCCTGCCTCGGCACATCCATTGGCGAAAACGTATCCGAGGTTGCAATGCGAATATGCTGGCTCGCAAGCTCAGAAACGAACTGCGAAACAGGCCATGACGGCGGCAAATGCAGCCAAACAAATGGTGCGCCCTCGGCAAGCTGATAATCAAACCCCTCAAACGCCTCTCGTATAAGATCATGTCGGGCATAGATTTCGTCGCGCAAGTTATCAATCAGCTCATAAAACTCTGGCGAGGTGATCATTTTCTTGACGATAGGCCTTTGTAGCTCGTTCAGGCGAATATAATTGGCAACGAAGAAATTCTGCGCCCTTTTCAAGCTGCGGCCTTGGAGGCAAAACGACACCAAATTGCAAAGCAGGATAGCCGAGCTTCGAAAGCGACGTCACCGTCCACACCCGCTCATCGGAAAAATCACGCAAGCTTTTCCACTCGCCCTTGATCAGATGCCCATGGATAACATCGTCGATAATCTGCACATCAAATTCTTCCGCAATCGCCACAATCGCGCGCATGCGCGCTCTCGCTCATGGTGATGCTATAAGGATTATGCGCTACTGAGGAGGTCACCATGAAAGTCGGGCGAAAAGCTTCGCAAGCTTCGCGCATTTTTTCAGGAATCATGCCCTCATCATCAACCTCAACCCTGAAAAAAATTGATATGCCCCGACATCTCATAATCGCGAAAGCCGACATAGCTTTCAGGCTCGATCAACGCATTCACATGACCATGGCCAAGCGAAAGATAGGTCGCGACAGCCGTCGATCCCGCCGTGCTACCCTTCGTGATCAAAAATCTCTTCTGGCGCAGAATCAACGCCCTCTTTCCGCAAAAACTCGGCAAGGTGAATTTTGAGATCCTGAGCCTGCTGATTGCTCGTATAGCGCCAAGCTTCAAAGCCGCCCTCGCTCAAAATCTCGCCAACAATCTTGTTAAAAAACGCATCTTGCCCAACGCGCGGAAGCGAATTTGTGCGCAGATTGTACCCATGCTCCAATGGCTCGTCAAAAAGGCTCGATATCACACGCGCTTGACGCGCAAGCTTGTCGGAATGCGGGCGCGCATAAGTGCCGTCGCCGGACGCGCGCTTCCAAAATGCCCTCATCAATCCCAAGCTGATAAGCCCGCACAACCGTCGCTGGCGTCATGCTGAGTTGAAAAGCAAGCTCGCGGAATGGGCGGCAACCCCTTCGCCCCTTCGGCAATTTCGCCTGCTCTCAACGCCGCTTTTATCGCATCTAAAAGAGCGCGATATTTAGGGCCGTCGAATTGGCTCAGTCTGGTTTCCATATTGTACGCATACAAAATTCACATTGATTTAATTATACGTACAATTACAAATGATTCCACACAATGTCAATATTGTTATGATACAATTTACGAAAGGAGCGCGAAATGCTACACAACAATCCCGCACATTCCCTTTTGATTGAGGGCGCAAACAACATGCCCCCGCTTGCCAAGTGGGCGATCCAAGCTATTGTGTTGGTAACATATTTGACGGAATTGCACCGAACACGAAAAGCATTGCGCAAGCTCGACCCACACGAGCTTTCCGATATCGGCATCTCACCCGAACAAGCCCACCGCGAATCGTCTCGCGGCTTCTTTAACTATTAAGGCCTATTATGAAAACAGAACGCACCCGCCTGCGCCGCTCGCCTGAACGCGGCCACTTTGATCGCGAGGTCATCAATTCGGTTCTCGACGCCATGCCCGCTTTGCCACATCGGGCTTTCCAAGATAGCTTCGGCACACCAGCCGTTATGCCGACGATTGGCTGGCGCGAAGGGAATCATTATTATTGGCATGCCTCAAATGGCGCCCGCTCGCTCAAGGCGATAAAAAATAAGGATATTTGGCATCACCGTGACAATCATGGACGGCTTCGTTCTTGCGCGCTTCTGCCATGCATCACTCGATGAATTTCCGCTCTGTCATGCTTTATGGCAAGGCTTTCACTGTCACTGACCCCCGCGGCCAAACCGAGAAATTGAAAAATATGATCGAAAGTCTCTACCCTGGCAGGTGGGAGCAATTGCGCCCAATTAATGATGTTGAGTTAAAGCAAACGGGCGTTCTGGGCATTGAGATTGAGGAAGGCTCGGCCAAAATGCGCACGGGCGGTATTCACCGATGATGAGGATGATCTCGATTACCCCTGCTGGTCTGGCGTCGTGCCAATTTCATTTCAGATCGGCGCGCCAGAAACCCGACGAACATAACAAAACAGGCACACCAATGGGCGATGATATCGCAAAAATTAGATTTGGATAAATGATGAGTGAATTTCTTGTTTCGATGATTGGATTTTTCTGGCTTTCTGCGGGCTTGATTATTTCGCCGGGCCCGGGCAACGCGCTTTTTGCCGCGAATGGGGCGCGCTTCGGCGTGAAGCCAACCCTGCCATTTCCTCGTTGGCTTCGATACCGCCAATCTCATCATGTTGCTGATTTATGGCTTTGGCTTTGCGCTGTTTCTTGATGCTTATCCGCAAGTTTTCAGTGTGATGAAGATCGCAGGCGCGCCTATATTTTTTATCTCGCCTTTCAAACTTTTCACAGCAGAGCCCAAACTCAAAACCGCCGATGCCAAGGCCCCATGGGGATAACCGATGGTTTTTTTGGTGTGCTTTCTTAATCCCGAAAATCCACTCCATGATGGCGATTGGTATTCTCTCGCAATTTCTGAGACCCGATCTCAGCCTCAGCGGACAAGTCTTCATCATGGCCGCGATATTTGTGCCTCTCAGCATTATCTGTCATTTGATATGGATTATCGGCGGCGCGGCCATATTTTCGAAGCTTAAATCCGATCGCGCCATTCGCGCCCAAAAACTACATCTTCGGTAGCCTCATCGCGCTTGTGGGTGTGTATATTATATTGGGGTAGAATCACTCTACCCCAAATTTTCATACGACTGATCCAAATGAAGGCTATTCAGTCACTATAACTGAGCCATAAGTGGGGGCGTCTACTGGTCCATCCCCGAAATCAAGTGAAATATCTATTAGCATATTAGATGCGAAGAACATATCATTTGTTATGTTATTTTTAGCAATTATAGGATCAACAAATTCTACATCATTAACAATGGCATCCTTCATATAGCTCCCGTCCGTTTCAATCGAACCGGATGCGCTATTCACAGTTATAGAATCCAAGTAAGAACCTTAACTGTTCCAGAAACTTTAATCTCGCCTTGGCCAGTTAGGCCATAAACATTTGACTTAGCTGGCTGAAGCCCATTACCCTTCGAATCATATAAATTGGTATTTTCATACTCACCAAAATCTGTAGCAGTATAATCAAATTTACCCGAATTAAAATCAACTTTTACTTCTGTCTCAGCGTAAATTACTCGTTCATCCTTCCAGTATTTAGTACCGTCATCCCTGACATTTTTGCGCTTGATCGCCCTACAGGCTTTCCAAAACTAATATTATCAGAATCAACTGCATCGTTTTGATCACTCAAAAAAGAGCCAAAAGTTGCCAGATCATAGCTTTCCATCAACAACGATCCCAGACGTAGTACCCCCCGCCTTTTGAGCCGCCGGCCCTTTGTTGCACTGCCGGTACCCTGAGTGCTAGTACATGCTGCAACGGCCAACATCGTTACCGAAGCCATAAACAAACTTTTAATTTTTACTTCCATTCCCATAAATCTATCCCCCTAAAAATACGATAATTTAATGCTTATAAACGAAACAAGTCCGCCGAAGCTAACATTTCTATGCCACGCAACTTTATATAAGATTTTTTTTATACACAAGCCGAATTATCCATTAACCACAACTCTGTGACGAGCCCCCAACTCCGATCACACGCCCAAAACTACATCTTCGGCAGCCTCATCGCGCTTGTGGGGGTGTATATTGTGATCAGCTAAGACCAACAAAAAACATTATCTTCTTGCCTTCATTACGTTTTTCTTGCATACTAAAGGGTAATGGAACGGGGGGAAACATGATATTCGATGAAATGTTTGGATTTGATAACCAGGTTTCGCGCTGCCTACAAAGCAATATTTCAGCTGGTTTGAGACGAAGACAAAAAAGATCTGAAGCGAAAATCTAAAGAAGCCGAAGATTTTTTTCGCGCAAACTGGCATCACTTTCAATGTTTATGGCCAACAAGAAGCGCAAGAGCGGCTCATTCCCTTTGATTTTATTCCGCGCATTATCGCCGCGAATGAGTGGAGCAAGTTGCAAAAGGGCATTGATCAACGTGTCCCGCGCGCTCAACGCATTCATGCATGATATTTACCATCGCCAAGAAATTATCCGCGCAGGGCGCATCCCCGAACGCCTCATCACTCAAAACGAAGCTTTCTTGCCGCAGATGATGAATTTTACGCCTCCAGGTGGTGTCTATACGCATATCGTCGGCGTCGATTTGGTGCGCGTTTCTGATGATCAATTCTACGTGCTAGAGGACAATGCGCGCACGCCAAGCGGCGTTTCTTACATGCTCGAAAATCGCGAAACCATGCACAAAATGTTCCCCGAGCTTTTCAGCGAAATCAAAGTCCGCTCGATCCGCAGCTATCCCAAATCACTGCATAAATCGCTTTGCGAATGCGCGCCCCCCTGCCTGCAATGGCAAGCCCGTCGTGGCCGTCCTAACTCCTGGGATTTACAACTCCGCCTATTTCGAACACGCCCTTCTTGGCCGAGCAAATGGGTTGCGAACTGGTTGAGGGGCATGATCTTCAAATCGTTGACGGTCGCGTTGCCATGCGCACCACGCGCGGCTTTGAAGTTATCGACGTTCTCTATCGCCGCATTGATGATGACTATCTCGACCCGCTCACCTTCAACTCCCGACAGCATGCTTGGCGTGCCTGGCATCATGGATCGTCCTACCGCGCGGGCGGCATCACAATCGCAAATGCCCCCAGGCACAGGCATTTCAGATGACAAGGCCGTCTATTCTTACATGCCCGAAATTGTGGAATTCTACACGGGCGAGAAAATGCCTGCTTGAAAACGTGCCGACCTATCGTTGCGCAGAAGAAGATAGCCTCAAATACGTCCTCGATAATCTCGAAAAATTGGTCGTCAAAGAAGTGCATGGCTCAGGCGGCTACGGTATGCTTGTTGGCCCCACATCATCAAAACGCGAAATCGCAAAATTTCCGCAAAATTCTCGAAAAGCGCCCCGCAAATTACATTGCGCAGCCAACGCTCGAATTATCGACATCGCCGATTTTCAAGAATAATTCACTTTCGTCTCGCCATGTTGACTTGCGCCCCTATGTGCTTGTTTCGCCGAAAAATATCGAACTCACACCGGGCGGGCTAACCCGCGTGGCGCTGAAACAAGGCTCACTCGTCGTGAACTCTTCGCAAGGTGGCGGCACCAAAGACACTTGGGTATTGGGGGAATAATATGCTCGGAAGAACCGCAGGATCACTCTACTGGATGATGCGCTACTTAGAGCGCTCAGAAAACATCGCCCGCCTCATCGAAAGCGGCTTTCAAATTTCGCTCACAAGCGCAGGAAATGCCGATGATGTTTGGAACTCCATCATTCAAACCGCGGCGTCGACGCGAACCTTTTATGACGCTCACGAAGAAGCGACGCGCGAAACGGTCGTCGATTATCTCCTTCGCGATAAATCTAACGCATTTTCCGTCATCTCCATGCTTGAAAGAGCGCGCGACAATGCCCGCGCCGCCCGAACGGCCCTAACCCGTGAGCTATGGAAGCCACCAACCAAAGCTGGCTTGATAGTCAGGAAAATCTGCGCCGCCCGATTAGCATGCGCGCCCTGCCCTTAAGGCTTGAGGAAATTCGCAAGCAAACGTCACTTGTGCGCGCACGATGCATGGCACGATGTTGCGCAATGATATTTTCAACTTCCTCATTCTTGGCGCGATTACCGAGCGCCTTGAGGCCACTGCGCGCATTTTGGATGTGAAATATTATGTGCTTTTGCCGTCCGTTCTTGATGTCGGCTCTAGTCTTGATAATATTCAATGGGAATCGATCTTGCGCTCGGTCTCCGCTTACCAATCTTATCGCTGGTTGCATCAGGGCAATATCGACGCCTCTTCTATTGCCGATTATCTGATTTTCGATAACGCTTCCCGCGCTCTCTCGCTTATTGCGCACATGAGATCAGCAGTCATCTCAACACGCTGATGGCGCAATATAATACGACATCACGTGCGAGCGAAATTGCGGGTGACATCACGGCGCGCTTGAACGACACGAATATTGATGACGTGATGCAAGGCGGCTTACATGAATTCTTGCAAGACATGATTGCGCGCAATATTGCCCTGTCCCACCAAATCGAAGAGGAGTTCCGTTTTTACGGATAACGTCCATGCAAATATCTATTCAACATACGACCGTTTTGAATTTGGAATGCCAACGAATTTTGGACTTCAACGCCTCCTGATGCGCACCGCAAGACGGCCCGACGCAAAAAATCATCAATTGGAATATCTCCTATGAAAACGCGACGTCTCAGCTGACTTATATAGATCATTTTGGCAATCTCGCCGAGCTTATGAAAATGGATGCAGGCGCAGAAGGATGTCAGCATTCATATTTCAGGCCTCGTTGAAACCATCGACACGGCGGGCGTTTTTGGCTTTGAAAAAAACGCTCTTCCATTATCGCTTTATTCCAATGAAACCGAGCTAACAGGATTGCATAAATCGCTGCGCGTTTTTGCGCATAAACTGCATAAGCCCCGAAAATCAGCTCGACTATTTTCATGACCTCAGCAATCAAATTCGAACCCATGTCGCTTATCAAACCGACACGACTTTCGCCCTCAACGACAGCAAGCGAAGCATGGGAGCAAGGCAAGGGCGTTTGCCAAAGATCATAGCCATATTATGATCGCCTGCGCGCGCGCAATTGGCTTTCCAGCGCGTTATGTTTCTGGATATTTGCTTATGGATGATCGCGTTAACCAAACTGCAATGCATGCTTGGTGTGAAATTTACTTTTCTGTGATATAGGATGGGTAGGCTTTGATGTTTCAAACGGCTACTCGCCTGATGTCCGCTATGTGCGCACTGCGATTGCCGCGACTATAGCGATGCACCCCCGACCAAGGGCATACGTTACGGCAGTGATGCAGAAAAGCTTGATGTTTCATTGCAAATAACAGCAATAAAAATACAGGCAGTTAACGAGTAGAATCAAATGACATATTGCGTAGGTGTTAAACTTAACCGTGCTTGGTTTTGATGTCCGACACGAGGACGAATGCGGCGTTGATAATATTTCAACATTCCGCAAGATGTTCACGTGGACTGTGCCAGGCGAGCGCGTGATCACACTTATGACCGCGGGCAATTTGGCAACGACACAAGCCTTGATCTCAACGCTTGAAGATCGCGAAAAAGTTGCTGATGAGCGCCATCCAACTATTTTAAGCGCGACGACAATTTTCCAAGTTGCGAAGATCGTAGGGCAGACCCTTCGTGCCCAAATTCAACAGATCAGCACCGATCAGCAAGGCAGCGAGGCGACCTTCTCGGCAAGCGTGATCATTGGAGGGCAGATCAAGGGCGGCGAGCCGTGCATCTTCATGGTTTACCCTGAGGGCAACTTTATTGAAGCCTCTGAAGAAACGCCATTCCTTCAAATCGGCGAGATGAAATACGGGCGCCCCAATTTTGATTCGCGCCTATGATCCCCGATATGTCCTTTGAAGATGCCGTGAAGCTTCTGATGGTGAGCTTTGATAGCACTGTGAAGGCTAATCTTTCCGTCGCGCCTCCATTTGATCTGATGCTTTATGAAAACAATGCCTTCGACCGTTCATACGCGGGCGAAAATCGGCGCTGAAGACCCTCAATACAAGCAAATCTCGGACGGCTGGGGCGATGCACTTAAGCAAGCCTTCGACATGCTCCCCAAGATTGATATTGAAAAGTTCAACGCCAAAAATTAAGTCCTTCCAAAGTTATCTTCATAACGCACAATATCATCTTCGCCGAGATAGCTACCCGACTGCACCTCAATCAGGGTCAATGGAATTTTCCCAGGATTTTCAATGCGATGAACCGCACCAAGAGGGATAAACACGGATTTCGTTCTCACTTAATAAATGCACTTCATTATCCTTCGTCACTTTCGCAGTGCCCTCAACGACCGTCCAATGCTCTGAGCGATGATGGTGACTTTGAAGGCTCAGCGACGCGCCCGCCTTCACGACGATCCGCTTCACTTGAAAGCGCCTTCCAAGAACCAAAGTTTCATACCAACCCCAAGGGCCGATGATCTTTTGGGGAATTCTTCGGCTTGGCGAACCTTCTTTTCCTTCAACTTTTCAACCGCGATCCGAACATCTTGTGCCCGATCGAGTTTCCCAACAACCACAGCATCATTCATCGCAACCCGCAAAAATACCCTCGAGCCCAACGCCGACGACCGAAATTCGTTCCTCTTCAGCCCAAAGCAGCGCGTTCTTACAATCGATATTAATCGCATTCCCCGTCACGACAACGCCCGCATCATTTTTGGGGAGAAATATTCCAAACGGCCTTCCAATCGCCAAGATCGCTCCAGCCCATATCAACGGGCACAGCCGCAAGGCCATCAAGCTTCTCCATGATCGCATAATCAATTGATTCAGATGGGCTTTTATCCCACGCTTTCGCTTCAGGCCTTAGGGAACATCATATCGGTTTGCGCATTCGACATCGCCGATTCAACGGCCGCATACATGCTCGGCTCAAGCTTAGCATAGGCATCAAGCAGCACTTGCGCACGCGACATAAAAATTCCGCTATTCCAAAGAAAATTCCCCGCCTTCAGCATCTCTTCGGCTTTCTCAGGGGCGGTTTTTCGACGAAGGCCTTAAGCGGTCCTCACTTCGCCCCTGCCCCCTCTTCTGACCCCGGACAATTCAAGATATCCATAACCCGTTTCAGGGCGCGTCGGCACGATTCCAAAGGTCAAAACATTCGCGCGGCTCACATGATCGCGCGCCCGTTTTCATCGCGGCATATAGCGCCTCAAGATCCATAATCGCATGATCTGCGGGCAGTATGAGCGCAATCCCCTTCCGGGTCTATTTCTTGAATTTTCAACAAGGCCGTCAGCACAGCGGGGGCAGTATTTTTCACCGCTGGTTCCAAAATGACAACTTGCGGCTTAATATCAATATCGCTCATCTCATCAAGAACCGTGAAGCGGAAATTCTCGCTGGTCACATAATCGGCCGCGCGACGCCCTCGCAAGCAAATCGCTTACAGGTTTGCTGAAAAAGGGTATGCTCCCCAACAATTTTGGAAAATTGCTTCGGAAACGATTTGCGCGAGACAGGCCACAAACGCGTTCCAGAGCCACCACAAAGAATGATTGGATGTATCATAAGATAGTTTTCTCCAATACAGAATTAAAAATCAATTTATCCGAGCCTATAGAGAAGTGTCTAGATTCTACCACTTGCGACATTCTTAAGCTCAAAACCTTAACGCTGGCTTACTGCATAAAGCGCAATTGCAGTGGCATTCGAAACATTGAGCGAGCCAAAATCAGACGCATAAGGTATGCGCGCAACCACATCACACTCCGCCCATCGTGCGCTCACGCATTCCAGGCCCTTCGGCACCCATCACAATCGCAATCGGCGCATCGACCTTAACGGCGTCAGCGAGGCTCACTTCCCCTTGTCCATCAAGCCCAATAAGCACATAACCCATTTTCTTGAGCGAAATCATGGCATTGCCCCAAATTCGTCACGCGAATATAAGGCTGGCGCTCAAGCGCCCCGCTCGGCGGTTTTGGCCAAAGCGCCCGTTTCTGGCGCACTATGACGATGAGGCGCAATCACGGCGCGCGCGCCCATCCACTTCCGCCGAGCGCAAAAATCGCGCCCCACGTTATGCGGATCGGAAACGCGATCGAGAAGCACGAGCACATCGCGCGAACCTTTCGGCGCCAAGTCCTCGATCCCGCCCCAGTTCAGCGCCTCGACCTCAAGCACCGCACCTTGATGCACCCGAGCCTTTATCAATCGGAGGGTGAAAGCGATGCGGGTCGAAAACTTCGACGGGGCAATCGCCAATCACGTCGGCAAGTTTATGATGCGCGTTTTTCGTCACAAGGAGCTGACGCTTCTTGCGAACGGGATTGCTCAGCGCGTCGCGCACACGGCGTGAATACCAAAGAGCCAAACGCGGACTATCCTCGCGTTTTTTCTGCTCTTTCTCAATGACCCAGTCTGGTTTTTTCTTCATATCATGCCAATACGCGCCAAATAGTCATAAAAATCAATCGGAATCGGCTTGACGGACGGGATTACGAGCGATATTGAGCGTCACAGCTTTGCAAATCTCAAATGGGGAGGTGGCAGAGCGGTCAAATGCACGGACTGTAACTCGTCGTCTTCGGACTACGCTGGTTCGAATCCAGCCCTCCCCACCACTTCTCTCTTAAAAATACAGTTAGGCGTATGTGTGCCTCCTTTTTTCTTCAATAAAGTCTTGATGGATTTTCTTCAATAAAGTCTTGATGGAGAATTGGAATTCTGCCTTCAATCCAGTTTGCGAAGTTTTCGAAGAGGTTTCTCTTGAAAATCAGCGAGATGGATCGAGAACGGCGTATGACTTGGCCGATGGGTTCGTGGTAAAGGCCAAATAGAGTTTTGGTTTGAACCCGCGTTTTGACCGCGGTCAAACCCGCCACCAAGAGGCGCTCAATTTGCGCAAGCGCGTCGCGAAAGCGGGCATTGCTGTTGGGATTATCCGAGATTTGCGGCACTTGCTCGGCGCGGTGAATGGCATCGGCAAGCTGGCGCCAACGGCGACGCCCGATCTCTGGCGCGCGCCCAATCGCGCGGATTAAATCCTCTGGCAAGGCATTGACGAGCGCGAGCATACGCGAGATTTCGGAATAGTGAATGCCTGAAATGGCCGTGATCTCGTCGCGGTGTCGCCCCGCTTCGACCTCGCGCCGCACCCAAAGCGCGCGCTCGATATAAGAATGCGAACGCTGCTCGGCAGCAAGCGCAAGCCCGAGCCACTTGGCGACATCGGGCGCGATTTTCTCATGAATGACCGCAAGCACATCAAGCCCCGCGGCACGCGCGGCTTCAAGGCGACGCAGGCCAGAAAGCAGGACGATTTGCCCGTCTTGGCGGGTGCAAATAATGGGCTCAAGCTGGGTGTTGTCGTTGATGTGATCGGTCAGTTCGCGATCAGCGCTATCCTCAAGACGCTCAGGACCCAGAACGGTGATGAGCGCAGGGTCGAGATAGGCAACTTCGGGAAGCGGGGGATTTTTCTTTTGGGAATTTTGGGGGTCAGACATGCCATGCTCCTTTTTTGGGAAACATGGCATAAATGGGTAAACACGCCCTTATATAAAAGCGCGCTAGGCTAAGGATTAGAGCGTTTGAGATGTGGTTTGAATATTACCGCTAGCGTCGGAGAAGGTTGTTTCAACCAAGATACCGCCCGTGGTTTTTTCAGCTTCGCCGAAAGATGTAGAATATTTGCCGCCTTGAGCGCAAACTGCATTGAAAATGCCTTTATCGCCCACTTGCTCGACTTGAACATTGCTGACCGCGCCGCCATTACATTGAGTTGCGACAACCTTCTGAACGTCGGATTGCGAAAAGCCTGCGGGCATATATTTCGCCGTAATTTGACCTGACTTTACTTTAAAAGTCATGGCGTTAGGGCTAGATGGCCCACCGCCGCCACAGGCAATAAGCGCGAGCGAAAATGTTGCAGATATAAGAAATTTATTCATAGTTTTTCCTCCGTTTTAAATAAAAACTATACCAACCTACAAAAAAAGCAACCCCGAAGGGTTGCTTATCTCGGCGTATAAGTGGAATGCGATGCTACCCATTTCAGGTCAGTGACTTTGCTTCATGCCAATTGCTGGAAGTGAAAAACGTGATGGCCCAGCGTCATCTTTAAGAGACAGATATTACAAGAGTTAAGGTGCCCGCAAGGCGCCTTTTATGTTCAAATTCTGTCTACTTTCTAATTTAATCGCATAAAACTGGTACAAGTAGCATCGAATCGCGCTTATTGGATGTGGACTGGTTTGTCATCGCTTGCATTTTCTCAGGTGAAATACTTGCTACAACTGAGCATCCATTTTGCTCAGCGCCTTGTTTTGCTAAACTGTAACGTTCATTCAAACTACGCGCACCAGTTGGGCTGTATATTACCAAGCGCCATCTTGCTTCTGACCCCTCTTCAACACCCATGTTAGTGGGCACAAATCTCACTGTCGTACCATTTACATTTGCCTGAAACACAGATTTATTTAAAGAATTCTTAGTCTCACAGGCTGAAAGAGCCAGAGCAATCGCACCTGCTGCAATTAACTTTTTAATCATTAAAAATCCTTCCTCTATTATTCGCACAAAATGAACACTTCTTGAATTTAATGTCAAGAAATTACTGACGCATAATTGCAAACAAAAACCCCCGCCATTTCTGACGGGGGTTCTATTTCCAAGGTGGAAGGCGATGATTACATCATGCCGCCCATGCCACCCATTCCGCCCATGTCTGGCATACCGCCAGCGCCTTTTGGCTCAGGCTTGTCAGCGATCATGGCTTCTGTTGTGATGAGAAGCGACGCAACTGATGCCGCATCTTCAAGCGCTGTGCGCGTAACTTTTGCAGGGTCAATCACACCAAACTTGAACATGTCGCCATATTCTTCAGTTTGTGCGTTGAAGCCAAAGCTTGGGTCGGAGCTTTCGCGGATTTTGCCCGCAACAACCGCACCATCAACACCCGCATTGTCAGCAATTTGACGAAGTGGCGCTTCAAGCGCACGACGGATAATCGCGATACCCGCGTCTTGGTCAGAATTGTCGCCTTTAAGGCCTTCGAGCGTTTTGCCAGCTTGAACAAGCGCAACACCACCGCCAACAACGATACCTTCTTGAACCGCTGCGCGTGTCGCGTTAAGCGCGTCATCAACACGGTCTTTACGCTCTTTCACTTCAACCTCAGTTGAACCACCAACGCGGATCACAGCAACACCACCAGCGAGTTTCGCAAGACGCTCTTGGAGTTTTTCACGATCGTAATCAGAAGTTGTTTCTTCGATTTGAGATTTGATTTGGCCAACACGTGCTTCGATTTCGCCTTTATCACCAGCGCCATCAACGATTGTTGTGTTGTCTTTGTCGATAGACACTTTTTTCGCCGTACCGAGCATGTCCATCGTCACGTTCTCAAGCTTCATGCCGAGATCTTCTGAGATCACTTGGCCGCCCGTCAAAATCGCGATGTCTTGGAGCATAGCTTTACGGCGATCGCCGAAGCCAGGCGCTTTCACAGCCGCAATTTTCAAACCGCCACGAAGTTTGTTCACAACCAAAGTTGCAAGCGCTTCGCCGTCAACATCTTCTGCGATGATGAGAAGTGGTTTTTGCGATTGGATCACTGACTCAAGCAATGGAACCATTGGCTGAAGCGAAGAAAGCTTCTTCTCGTGGATCAAAATCATTGGATCTTCAAGATCAGCAATCATTTTGTCTGTGTTTGTCACGAAGTAAGGCGATAGGTAACCGCGGTCGAACTGCATGCCTTCAACAACGTCAGTTTCTGTTTCAAGACCTTTATTCTCTTCAACAGTGATAACGCCTTCGTTGCCAACCTTTTGCATTGCATCGGCAATTTGACGACCAATTTCAGCTTCGCCGTTTGCAGAGATTGTACCAACTTGCGCAACCTCTTCTGTGCCGCTTACTGGACGTGCGTTTGCCTTTATTTGCTCGACAACTTTTGAAACCGCCAAGTCGATACCGCGCTTAAGGTCCATTGGGTTCATGCCCGCCGCAACTGATTTAAGACCTTCACGAACGATGGCTTGCGCAAGAACTGTCGCCGTTGTTGTACCGTCGCCAGCTGTGTCATTTGTGCGCGAAGCCACTTCTTTGACCATTTGCGCGCCCATGTTTTCAAACTTGTCCTCAAGCTCGATCTCTTTCGCAACAGTTACACCGTCTTTTGTGATGCGTGGAGCGCCGAAAGATTTGTCGATCACAACATTACGACCTTTAGGGCCGAGCGTTGTTTTCACTGCGTCAGCGAGAATATTCACGCCTTTGAGCATTTTAGCACGTGCTTCCGTGCCGAATTTTACGTCTTTAGCCATTTTAATTTCCTCTTAAGGTTTGAATTAGAGAATGCCGAGAATGTCAGATTCTTTCATGATCAACAGGTCTTCGCCGCCGATCTTGACTTCTGTTCCAGACCATTTGCCAAAAAGAACTTTATCACCAGCTTTAACCGACATTGGGATAAGCTCGCCTGAATCTTTGCGCGCGCCTTCGCCAACAGAAACGATTTCGCCTTCAGATGGTTTTTCTTTTGCTGAGTCAGGGATAATCAACCCGCCAGATGTTTTTGCGTCCGATTCAATACGACGAACAACAACGCGGTCGTGTAGAGGTTTAAATGCCATTTTAAGCTCCTTAAACAGTTATAAAAGTGGTTATTATTTAGTTTTAGCACTCACCACATGAGAGTGCTAACACGAGATATGTAGGAGTTGGCTTGGCACTCGTCAAGGCGGAGTGCTAAAAATTTCGCAAAAAAATACCCCGCACCTAAAAGCTGCGGGGGCATCATCATAAAACCACTCAGAAAACTTTATAAAAAGTCGAGCTCTTCTTCGTCGTCGAAGTCGTCAGCGTTGGTCTCATCTGCCATTTCTTCAACAGGCGCGCCCGACATGAGCAATGCAGCTGCACTCTGCGGCGTGGGAACTTCTTCGGCATCAAGATCTTCCAAATCACCCGAAGCAATCAAAGTGCCGTCCGCAGCAAACCGCGCAAATGTGCCTGCATCTTCGGAGGTAAAGAGAAGCGTGCCGTCTTCATCATATTCGAAATCGAAGGTATATGGCTGATCCCAAATGGCATTCTCATCATATTCGCCAAAGATATCTTGTCTTGTAAAAGTTAGAGTTTCACCAAGCTGGTTTCCGTTCGCATCGAAAGTTGTCAAGCTTGTAATAGCTTCCTTATTATGATCATAATCTCCGGTTTGATAAATACCGTCGTTTTTCGCTAAGAAGCTCAGTCCGCCCTCTTGATTTTCATAAATTTCAAAACTTGAGTCTCCCATGCTAGACGTCGAAGTATTCGACTGCAAATTACTAACGATTTCCCCATTATTATTGTAAACTAAGATTGTTTCATTTTCCTGAGCAAGAGAATCTCGACTTTTAGCTTTTAGGTAAAAACTACTATTTCCAAATTCTTCAATTGAAATATTTGCAAGAATATTTTCTGCTGTTTTCACGAGGGAGTCGTCAGCACCATTCGGATAGGGGGAGCCAAAATAATTACCAAATGATGTGGTTGTTACGTCACCCTCCGCAGTTTCATGCGTTACACTAAATTTTGGAGAATCGTATTCCTGAACAATCGCGCTCACCGTTAATGTTGCGCCATTTTCTAGTACAACTTGAGAATTACGTGCGGCTTGAAATAATTGACCAGCAACGCCATCTTCCTGATCTGTCCCTCTATAAATTTCAGAGTAGTTACCATCTTCCCCCTCAAATTCAACTTGAACATAATTTCCAATCCTGTTTAGAACCTCCAATTCTATTGTCTCAATGCCAACAACGTCATTTTGACCTTCAATAAAGAAATAGCTCTCAGAGGTTTCAACGATCTCACCATTTCTATCAATTGCAAATTTGCCGAATATGGGAACATCTTCATCAAACATAGTTATAAGGGCATACTTCAAAGCCCCTTCCTTCTCTCCTTCTACATAATCATCACCATAATTGTATATAAATGCCACATTAAAATCAACTTCATATAGGTCATCGAGGTAAGACATTACATCGTATTTTTCTTGAAGTGCTGGTAAAATATCCGTGTTGAAATCACCGTACGAAACGTTGATTTCCTCATTATTACCATCGTCAACAACATTAATAACGATCGGTAGATATTCATTTGTTTTGGGGTTGTAGTATGAACCTTCAGTATATGTCGCCTCAAGACGATTTCCATCTAAATCGAAGCGTGCTCCTGCATTACCATAGACTATATTTATAGAACCATCATCCATCGTTAAACTTGATGACTTTAAAATTCCGTATTGTTTCGTAGTAATCGTTAGCATTTATGAACACATCACCGACATTCAGCTCAAGCGCTTCTCCGACTTGCTCGCCTTGATCATTAAAATGTGCGACTGTATAAATGACCGTTTCATTCGGAACGTCGTAATACACTTCCCCCATATTCCCTAATACACTAATGCCACCGAAATCATTTTCAACAATCTTAAGACGAGAGCCATAATCAGCCACCGGGAAAATTTCTGTAGTATCAAATGAGGCTTGCAGCTCGCCATCCGTATTATAGATATTCACGAATCTTTCTTCATCAGATTCTTCAACAGAACCAGTGATATAAAAACTTGCATCGCCAAAAACGCTGATTTCAGGAATTGAACCACCTTCTATTTCACCACTTTCTAGTAAAGTTCTCTCACCGTCAGCTGAAACGAATTCATAGGAATAAGACGAGAAATTTCCTTCAGATAAATAATCATCAGATTCAAAAGTTGCGATAACAACATCACCATCTGAAAGCTCTGTTTCTTGAATTAGACCCGCGCCGATAAAGATGCCTTCTCCCTCTGTGATTGCCGAGGGATCAAATATCTCATAGCCACCATTGGTATAGTTAACTTGAACAAAACCATCTTCATTGTAAGCAATGCTTTCTACATTCTCATCCGATTCACTAATCATAGAAATTGCGTTTTTGGGATTACCAAGGATTTTGCCGTTATTATTTAAAGCGACGCTTACTAATACAGCTGCATCTTCATCAAATAAAATGACTTCTAAGCCTGCAGAATTATAGTCATCATTTACTCGCTGAAATCCAAACTCAAAGTTTTGTGGGTCACCAACTTCAGCTGTGGTTCTGCCCTTATAAACGTTCTCAAGTAGCGGCAAGAAGTCAATCGTAAACACTTCACCACGCGGATTATTCAAAGTTAATGATACGGATTCTTCGCCACTTGCCGTTGTTGAGATTTTTGTAACGACCTTGTCGCCATCGTTTAAGTCATGAACAGTTTTATCAACGTCAACAACCGGATCAACATCATCTCGCTTTGATCCCCCCGATGAGCTTTTACCCCCCGAAAACGATGCCAATAGGCCCATAAGTGCTGCAAAAAGACTCGCTAGCGCTGCAATAGCTGTTGATCCCATCATGTAATTCCTTCTCTAATTAATTTACTAAATATTTAGAAAAGATATTGAGTCAATATAAATTCGTCCAACATAACAATTTTGAAATCGCTGTTAAGGATTTCTGGCAGGCATAAAGGCGCCGCTAAACCTTACCCATCTCCGTCAAGCGCGAGAGCGTCCGATCCCACACAAAGCGGGTATTTTCATCATCATGGAGATTTTCAGGCGCGTCCTCAAGGCGAAGATAAAGCGTCGTCTCTGCCTCATAAAGCACATCAATCAAGGTCACAAATCGCGCGGCGGCTGAAGTATTATCCTTGTTCAGCTTTGGGATGTTATCAATAAACACATGCGAAAATTGCTTGGCAAGCGCATGATAATCCCGCGCACCACGCGCCGCTTCGCACGCATCTTTAAAGCTTAGACGCACAGCATTCTCCGCCCGCATTTTCAAAAACCCAAACGCGCTTGCCAAGATCAATTTCCGCGCGCCCCTCACCCGTCACAACCGCTTTCCACATTGCATCAAACTTGACTTTGCTCGCGTTATCAAGTGGGTAAACATAGCGCGTTTTTTTCTTCGTCATGCTGACGATAATCGCGCTCGCCATCAAGCGAAATCACCTCACATGCATTGGAAATTTCGTCGATAAACGGCGTGAAACGATGGCGGTTCAAGCCGTTTTTATAAAGATCATCTGGATGCCTGTTCGAAGTCGTTACTAAGACCGTGCCGCGCTCAAAAAAGCCCCTCGAACAAGCGGCCAACAATCATCGCATCGGCGATATTTTCCACCTGCATTTCATCAAGACAGAGCACGCGGTAATTCTTGGCGATTTCCTCACTCACAACATCAAGCGGGTCTTTCTGGCCGCTCGCGCGGGCTTTATCGAGCGACTTATGGACATTTTGCATAAATTCATGGAAGTGCACGCGCCAAGCAGCCGCGCCCACATAACCCGCAAACATATCCATAATCATCGACTTACCGCGCCCAACCGAGCCGTAGATATAAAGCCCTTGAGCGTTATCCATCGTCACGCGTTCTTTGCCCCATCCAAAAAGCGCGCCCCATCCAAAAAGCGCGCGGGCAAATCCGCCCTTTTTCTCTGGTTGAGTTTTGACCCGATGTGCGAGCAAATTGAGCTTCTCATAATCACCGCGTGCGCAGGATCTGCTTCGATCTCTCCGCTTTGAATGCGCGCGCGATATTGGTTGATTAAATCTGGTTTGTCTGTCATTTTAAGCCTCTAGGATGTCTTAGGTTACTTCAAATGAAACGCAAACCCCGAACTTTATTCCCGTGATGATTGGCGGTGCCTTATATTGATGCTCGGATTTTCTGTACGTGCAAGCTACGGCCTTTTCCAACTTCCCATTGCTTCTGATCTGGCTTGGCCGACTGCTTATTTTTCTTTGGCAATCGCAGTGCAAAACCTTGCATGGGGCGTCGGGCAACCGATCTTCGGCGCGATTGCCGAACGTTTTGGCGATCGACTTGCGATCTTATTAGGTGTCGTTTGCTACGTCATCGGGCTTGCGCTCACCTCATTTGCTTTCAGCCCCGCCACGATGACCGCGCTTGAGGTGCTCGTTGGCTTCGGCATTGCAGGCATGGCTTTGGCGTTATTCTCGCCATGCTGGGGAGACTGGCTTCTGATGAAAATCGCTCCATGGTTTTGGGCATTGCAACAGCGGCAGGATCAGCGGGTCAAATCATTGGTCCGCCCGTCGTTGCGAGCTTATTAAGCATTATGGAGTGGCGCGAGGTGTTCCTTGCGCTTGCCGCCATCATTCTCGCGTCATCACTATTGATCGCACTCATCCCCCGCCAAGACAAAACCCAAGCTGCACAAAAAGGCGAATTAAAAAGCATCTCAAACTCGCGGTTGGCGACGTCAATTACCATTACATCTTTCTCGGCTTTTTCTCATGCGGGTTTCAACTTGCCTTCATAACCGCGCATTTCCCTTCAATGGTTGAGCTATTTTGCGGCGAGATCAAACAAGGTTCAATTCTCGCTGCAATCGGCATCAGCAACACCAACGCGCTTGGCGCTTTCGCGATCGCCCTCATTGGCCTCATGAATATTGTTGGCTCAATTTTAGCGGGCTGGCTTGGTAAAAAATATACCAAGAAATATCTGCTTTCTGGCATTTATCTTTGCCGCACCTTGCTTTCTGTTTGGTTTATATTAACCCCGATCACGCCCACAACAGTTGTTATTTTCTCACTCCTCATGGGCACATTATGGCTCGCAACCGTTCCGCTCACGTCTGGACTTATCGCGCATATTTACGGCATCAAATTCATGGGCACGCTTTACGGGATTATATTCTTCTCCCATCAGCTTGGATCATTTTTTGCGTTTGGGTCGGCGGGTATTTTATTCGATACTTTTGGAAATTATAATTTTGTTTGGTGGGTTGGCATAGGCGTGGGGCTTCTTTCTGCCATTATTCATCTTCCTGTGCGTGAAAAAATCAACGTAAATCTAAAAACCACCCTAAAAAACGGCGTGATTTTGTCACCTCTTTTTTCAGTGTGATCACATTTGTCGGTTTTGACAAAAAAATTGCCAAATTTCCGTGAAATTTAGAGTCTCAGGGTTATGATGTAAAAAATGATGGAGATTCTTATGGCAGATTATGATGTAATCGTTATTGGTGGTGGCCCTGGTGGCTATGTTGCGGCAATTCGCGCTGGTCAACTTGGTCTAAAGGTCGCTTGTGTTGAGGGTCGTGGCGCACTTGGCGAACGTGCCTTAACGTTGGATGTATCCCATCAAAAGCGCTCTTGCACGCTTCGCATCTCTATCATGAAGCGACACATAACTTCGCCAAAATGGGCATTATGGGCAAAACGCCATCTGTCGATTGGCCTGAAATGCTCGCGTTCAAAGATGATGTTGTGAAGCAAAACACGACGGGCATCGAATTTTTATTCAAGAAAAACAAGGTTGACTATATCCAAGGCTGGGGCGAGATTGTTGACGCCAACACAGTTTCTGTTGATGGAACGGCGCATAAGGCGAAAAATATCATCATCGCGACAGGCTCGGAGCCCGCAACTTTGCCAAATATTGAAATTGACGAGAAAGTCATCGTTTCATCAACTGGCGCGCTTGTGGCGGGCAAAATCCCGAAAAAACTGTTGTGATTGGTGCGGGCGTAATCGGCCTTGAGATGGGCTCTGTGTTCTCTCGCCTTGGTGCAGAAGTGACGGTTGTTGAATTCCTTGATCACATTACACCCGGCATGGACAGTGAGATTGCCAAAACATTCCAGCGCACGTTGACGAAGCAAGGTATCACCTTTGTGCTCAATGCCGCCGTTCAGAAGGCGGAAAGCTCAAAAACGAAAGCAAAAGTCACATATCAAAATCGCAAATCTGGCGAGGAAGTCACAATCGACGCGGATATGGTGCTCGTGGCGACGGGTCGCCGTCCTTATACAAAGGGTCTTGGGCTTGAGAAAATCGCGTTGAGATGACGGAACGCGGACAGGTGAAAACAGACGCGCATTGGCGCACAAATGTCCGAACGTTTACGCGATTGGCGACGTCACTGTTGGCCCAATGCTCGCACATAAAGCCGAGGAAGAAGGCATTGCCGCGGTTGAAACGATTGCGGGCAAGCATGGGCATGTGAACTATGGGCTTATTCCGGGCGTGATTTATACATCGCCAGAGGTTGCTTCGGTTGGTAAAACTGAGCAAGAGTTGAAAGAGGCGGGTCACGCTTATAAAGTCGGCAAATTCTCGTTCATGGGCAATGGTCGCGCGAAAGCGGCGATGCAGGCTGAGGGCATGGTGAAATTGCTTGCGGATGCAAAAACGGATCGCCTCCTTGGCGCGCATATCATTGGCCCTCTGCTGGTGAGATGATGCTCATGAGCTTGTTGTCGGCATGGAATTGGCGCATCTGCTGAAGATATTGCCCGTTCTTGCCATGCGCATCCAACCTTCTCAGAGGCTGTTCGTGAAGCCGCGCTATCGCTTGGCGGCGGCGCAATTCACAGTTAAAGAACCACATTAAAGTGATAAATGGTTGCCAAAAATCTTGCTCTCGGTCATAGACTAATACAATTTTAAGTAAGGCTATTGGTGAATTATTTATTGTTATTTCTGGTCAGCTTGATCGTCACAACAATAGTGATGCGTTCAAGGTTGGCTAAAGATAACAGGTTTGTTACTCAAAAAAGCAATGTCCAAAACCGCCAAAGCGAGCGTTCTTCTCGCCTTGGTGGCATTGGCGTTATTATTGCGATTTTCACAGGCGTGCTGATTGCAAACCCCGATGATCGCTATATCGCCTTCGCCTTGCTCGCCGCCGCTATTCCGCTCGTTTATGGTGGTTTCCGCGATGATATGACGCAAAAAGTCAGCCCGATTGAGCGTCTCGCCCTTGGCCTTATTTCAGGTGCATTATTCATCTTGCTGACAGGCTACGCGGTGATGAATATCGAAATGCCCATTGTCAGAAAGCTCTTTGATATTTACCCAATTGCATTTTGATCACAACGCTCGCTTGCTGGCGTTGCACATGGCATGAACATCACAGACGGCTTTAATGGCCTCGCATCAGGGACAGCAACGATCATGTTCATCGCCCTTGGCCTTCTTGCGTGGCGCGTGAACGATATCGTCCTTATGCGCATCGCCTATGCCCATGCCGCCGCCATCTTCGGCTTTTTCTGCATCAATTTCCCCAAGGGCAAAATTATCCTTGGCGACGGCGGTGTCTATTATATCGGCTTCTCACTTGCGGCCGTTGTCATCATGCTGATTATACGCAATCCATCACTCAGCCCATGGACGGCCACCATCATCATCTCCTACCCGATCATGGAAGCACTATTTTCTATAATGCGAAAGGCATGGACACGCGGCATCATCCCTTCATCCCCGACAATATTCACCTGCATCACTTGATTTACCGCATTGCGATTACCAACCGTGTCGGTGGCAAGCTCAAGCGCCGCCACGCCAACCCGATTACAGGCGCAACCCTCATTCTCTATGCAATTTTTTGTAGCGTCATCGCACATATCGGCTACCCGCAAACGCGCCTTGCAATTCTGTTATTTTTGGGCGTTATTCTCACCTATTTATTGACATACGCATTGTTGACATTCATCGTTATCAAGAGGATAAAATAAAATGAAAATACTACTCACTGGCGCGCGGGGCTATATTGGCAGTCACTCACTCCTTCGCGTATTGCAAGCCGAACACGAGGTTCTTGTATTTGATAATTTTTCAAAAGCATCGCCCGAAGCACTTGCCCGCGTGAAGCGTTTAACCAACAAAGATTTTGAGGTTTACGAGGGTGATATTCGCAATCTTGAAAACATTTCAAACGCGGTTGAGAGCTTCAAGCCAGAGGTGGTTATCCATTTTGCAGGATTAAAGGCGGTTGGCGAAAGTGTCGAAATGCCGATTGATTATTACGAAACCAATGTATTTGGCACGACGCAACTCTTGCGCGCTATGGAGCGCTCAGGCTGTCATAAAATTGTATTTTCATCAACGGCAACGGTTTACGGAGAGCCGCAATATTTGCCTTATGACGAGAAGCATCCGCTCAATCCAGAAAGCCCCTATGCGCGATCAAAACGCATGGTTGAGGACATCATTAGTGATTGGAACCGCGCGCGCCCTGAGACAACAGGCGTCATTTTGCGATACTTCAATCCCGTTGGCGCCCATGAAAGCGCCGAAATTGGCGAGGACCCGCAAGGCTATCCGAACAATCTCATGCCGTTCGTGCAGCAAGTCGCCATTGGAAAGCGCTCGCATCTGACCATCCACGGAAATGATTACCCAACTCTAGATGGCACAGGCGTCCGCGATTATATTCACATTGACGACTTGGCGCAGGCGCATCTTGACGCCGTGAATTTCGCAAGCGCGCATAAAGGCACGCATGCTTTCAACATTGGCACAGGGCGCGGATATTCGGTTCTTGAAGTGATCAATTCTTTCAAATCCGTCAATAATATCGACATTGCCTATGAAATCGGGCCGCGACGTGCCGGGGATATTGCTGAAATGGCCGCGAATCCGCAAAAAGCAGAGCGCGAGCTTGGCTGGAAAGCACAGCGCGGAATTGATGATATGTGCAGGTCTGCATGGCTCTTTCAAAGCAAAAACCCTCAAGGTTACAAAAAATAGCCGTAAGGTAACCTTAAAGTAGACTAGATTTTTCAGAAGATTCAACTATTGTTACCTCTAATTGGGGCCTTAACTTGCGCCAATTCAACTAATAAAATAAACAATTAGGGAGAACCAACAGATGGGAATGTATGACTATAGAGATTATAGCACGGAAGAATCCGCAGAAATCGTGCTTTTAGCGAGTAAAATTTCAGCAACAACAAGTTACTCTTTTATACCTGGATTTTTAGGTGAGTTTTCACTTTCATGGCCGAGATTCATCTTAGATGCCATCGAGATTCTTGTTTTGGGGGAAATCAAAACCGAAGGCGTTCAACGCAGCGGTAACGCCGATAAGACACTTCCAGATTCATGGCGCGAGGTTACAACAGATGACCTTGGCATCACGGGCACGCCTGTCGGCAAGACCGATTACTGGGGCAATTTTACGTTTCCGTCGCCGACTGCAGGCACGGACGCGGCCGACCAAACGCGCGGACCTCAGCTTAAAATTCTTGGCGAATATGATGAAAATGGTAAGCTTATCAGTCTCGGTATTAACTTCTACGGCACGACAGATTTGATCGACCAAGAGGATTATCGTTATTACACGGAACGAAATACAGTTTTCCGCGACAACATGAGACCGCTCATCGAAAAGGTCGCTGAATATGCGCAATCTTTTGGCCTTGACCCAAAAGACGTTACGATTACTGGCTCAAGCCATGGCGGCGCTTTGACAAATATCATGGCACAATGGTCAGATGATCTTGCTGGTGGCTACTTCGCCAACTCGAATTTCATAGGGTTTAATACACCTTATGTTTTTCAAAGCGAGCGCGTCATCAACTCAGGAACAGAAAACGATGGCCTCTACCGTATGCTTGCCGACAAGCCGAGCATGCTTGCATCGCTTCAATGGGGAACAGGAGATGTCACACTCACAGAGGATGACATCGAAACTTTCGCACAATTGCGCGAAATCATGAATACGATCCGCTTCCACGATATCTCGATGAACGGCTCTATCGATAATCTTCTTATTTTCCAAGATCCCTACACGGAGAAAAAATACAAAGAATATCAATTCTTTGGCGATAACTTCGAAGATAAACGTATTCACCTTTCATCAGATGTTTCTGGCTATTGGGTCAATCGCATTATCAACTCAAAATTCTACGAATATACTGAGGAAGATAGCGTTATGGTTGTCGCTGATCTTGGCATGTTCAATCGTGGCTCTGTTTGGGTGGAAAAAATCGCAACGAATTTCTCTGACAATACCAATCGCCCAGCATTCTTCGTTGGCTCAAAATATGGCGAGATGATCCGCGGCGATGATGCTAATGATTACATTGATCTTGCGGGTGGCAATGACAAAGTGCAGGGTTCTCGTGGGTATGATGTTGTTGATGGGGGTGATGGCAATGACCAAATTATTCTCAAAGGCAATCCAGATTCATGGAAAATCATTCAACTTGGTGAAAATAAATATGCCCTATTCAATTCAGCGATAGGATTGACGATTGTTGAAAATGTCGAACAAATCAAATTCAACACAACCAACAAAAACTATACTTTCCAAGACAATCACCTCGAAGACAATAACTGGGACATTTTCTTCTGGAGTGAGAAAGATCTCAACTATTTTGGCAACTCTAAAGTCGGCACAAATGCACAAGATCTCATTTTTGATGAGCAGTATGTTTTCGGCGACGCGGGCGATGATGTCATTACGGGCACGAGCCAAAATGATGTGCTTGCAGGTGAAGATGGTAACGATTCCATTGGTGGCGGCGCTGCCAATGACTTCCTTTACGGCGGGATGGGCAATGATGTCCTCAATGGCGGAGATGGGAATGATGTACTCAATGGCGGGCTTGGAGACGATATGTTCGTTTTCACTTCGGAAGAGAAAAGCGGCGTCGATATGATCGAAGACTTCAATCTCGCTGTTGGTGAAAAGGACGTTATTCGTTTTGTTGGGATTTTTGATGACTTCGAAGACATGATGAATAGCGCGACTCAAGATATGGTCAAAGTCAAAATTCAGATATCGTCAGATCACTATATCTACATTGATGAGACAAATCTTAATGACTTAAATGAATCTTATTTCGATTTCATGTAAAACAAAAAGCCACGGGATTTTCCCGTGGCTTCCTTCTCGCGATGGATATGAGCTTAGATCGAGCTATCAATCCAATCTTTAAGCGCTGATTTCGGTGCAGCACCCGCTTTATTCGCGACAACTTCACCATCTTTGAATACGAATAGCGCAGGAATACCGCGCACGCCGAGCTTAGCCGCCCATTCTTGATTTTCATCCACGTTCACTTTCGCAATTTTAACAGCGCCGTTATACTCACCCGAAAGCTCTTCTAACGCGGGGCCAATTTGCTTACATGGGCCACACCATTCTGCCCAGAAATCGACGACGACGGGAACGTTAGAATTTACAACTTCCGCCTCAAATTCTGCGTCTGTTACTTTAACTGTTGACATATTTATCTCCATAAAACTTCTTGAGGGGAACTTAGTCACTCACTTGCGCGAATTCAAGCTCATTATAAATCTGAACCAGCGCGTCATGAGACGCAACTATGCGCGACCCATCAAAACTCCACATAATTTCCCCTGAAATCTGAAACTCAGGATATAATTTTCTCAAAACCGCGCCATAAAAAGCCAGTTGTTCTTTATATCGTTTTTGTAAATTTTCGAAATCACGCGCAACAGATGTATCGGATTTAAAATCAATGATCCGCAAGGTGGTATCTGCTTTAATGATCGCATCAATCCGTCCGCGCACAGCCCTCCCCGCAACTTCGTGCATAAACGGCACTTCGAACACGATATTCGTCCCCGCAAGCTCGAGATAATTTTGAACAAGCCGCTCGGCCTCCTGAAAAGCTGTGTCAAATAAAGGCGCAGTTTCATCGAAAAAGCCGCGCTGTCCTTGGGCTTCTCGCCAATGCTCCAGTATATGATGCACCAAAGTGCCATAATCAGCGCCTCTGGCCTCAAAATCGCCCCCGCCCTCATAGGGTGACAGGATATCGGAGACAGGCAGAATGGGCTTCGTCGTTTTCTCTGAGGTCAAGATTTTCGGCGCAAAAAGCACTTCTGGCTTAGTGTGAGGCTTCGTTTTCGATTCAGAACCAAGCGCGCCATAGCGCACGATCTGCACATCATTTTCATTCGAAAGCTCCCCCGTCGTTCGCGCAAGCGCATCTGAGAACTGGCCATAAATTGACGAGGCCATGTAAGGATCATCGCTCGCATCCACCTCCTCTAATGGCTTACCCGCACAAGCCATAATCAGCCGCGTCCGCGCGCGCGTTAGACCAACGTAAAGCAAGCGGCGCTCTTCATCATGCACCTTCCGCTTGAGCGCAAGTTTGGCCTCACCAATATCTTCGGGTAAAAGCGCGTCCGATTTGGCATAAAGCACACCATGATCAAATTCATGAAAACTGTCATGCTGATCCTTGCTATCAATAAATGGCAAAATCACAATCGGCGCCTCAAGACCTTTCGCGCCATGCATACTCAACACGCGCACGGCATCGATGCCCTCTTCAAATTCGCGCTTCACAGATAAATCTTGCCCGTCAAACCACTGAATAAAGCCAGACAAGCTCGCGGGCGCACCCGCTTCGTAATTCAAAGCCGTATCCAAAAACACATCAAGCGCATCATAAACCGCAGGCCCCAGTCGCGCCGCCATTTTCACGACAACATCAAATCGCACGAAGAAACTCGATATCAAATCAAATGGCCGCTCAAAATCTGCGCGCTTGCGCAAATAACTGATCATCTCGATGAGGTCGGCATAACGCGCATCTGCCATAAGCGCCCCGATCAAAGGTTTCTCAGAGCGCGTGAGTTTATAAAGATCAGCATCCGTCAATCCGCCAAGTGGCGACTTCAAAAAGCAGGCAAGCGAAAATTCATCAAAAGGCGATTGCACAAAACGCAGAAGCGACATGATGTCCTTGATCGCAAGCTCATCTTTGAGATTGAGTTTATCAACCCCCGCAATCGGCACGCCGAGACGTTGCAGCTCTTTTTGCAGTGGCGCATAAATCTTCGTCCGACTTCGCGTGAGGATCAGGTAATCGCCAGGTCGAACGGCGCGCACATCCGAACCATCTTGAATGATCATACCCGTCTTTAGCTCATGCGCAATTCGTGCCGCCAAATCGCGCGCAAGGGCAATTTCGGTATTTTCCACAGGCGCAGGCATTTTATCTGGCCAAAGCTTTTCGGCCTTCTCATTTGCAACTTCATAATAAGGCCAAAGTTCAACAGAACCCGCAAGCCCCTCGTTCGCGGCCATATGCGAAATCTGCTCACCAACGCCCTCACCAAGCGACCCCTCAAAAACACGATCAACAAAATCCAAGATCACCTTTGACGAGCGGAATGACGTGTTCATTTGCCCAACGTGAAGCTTGCGATTATGCGCCGCCAAAATCTCGCGGTACTCGTCTCGCTTTTTCAAAAACACGCCCGAATCTGCCCCTTGGAAGCCAAAAATGGACTGCTTGTAATCACCAACCACGAAAACCGTTCTATGCGCCTCTGTATCACTTGCGAGCTGATGGACGAGCGCGTCAACAATCCGCCATTGAATAGGGTTGGTGTCTTGCGCCTCATCGACCAAAATATGATCAATGCCCCCATCAAGCCGATACATAACCCAATTCAACCGCCCTTCTGAATTCAGCAAATGCTCGCATTTCAAAATCAGATCATCATAATCAAGCAAGCCTAAATTCGATTTTTGCGCTTGATAGGCGGCCTTCAACTTCAAGCCATATTCATAAAATAAATTCTGCCTCTGCCAAAACAAGGCGTTCTGATAGGCTCTTCCAATGTGGATGACATGGCCGTAAAATTCGGTCAAGTAAGGCCGTTTATCATCATCTTTCAGTGCCGCCGCAAGAACGTCGCCATCAGCCTTGAAGACCATCGACATCATTGCATTCGCGCCCTGTGCGCTCGCTCCTTCTGCAAAAGCGGCTTTGACCTTAAGCCACTTATCTTGCACAGTCTTGGTCATTTCTCTTTCGATATCTTCGGGCTGATTTTCGTATAAGTCTTCAAACTGATCCAAAATCTCTGCGATACCTAAGGGCGCTGCTACTCCAAATTTCCGTGCGATGTGGTCACCCGCTGGTTCTAATTTTGACAATATCTTGAGCCACTCTTTATCGGATTTCAGCGGCAGTTCTTCTGCATAGTTAAGTGCTGCGTCAAAATCTTGAGCAATCACATCTTCGCGCGCACGCGCCAGAAGGTCTAAGCTATCTTGTTCGCTCATCTCCTTAAAACTCGGCGGCACGCCCGCCTCAAGCGGAAAGCGCTTCAAAACAGAGGTCGCGAATGCGTGGATCGTTTGAACCTTCAGCCCGCCTGGCGTCTCAAGTGCTTTGGCGAAAAGCCTGCGCGCGGCCTTGAGCTTATCGCTCGAAAACGTCCCCGCCTCCCCGACATCATTAAGCGCCTTGGTCAGTTTTTCATCATCAAAAAGAACCCATTTGCCAAGGTCAGCAAAAATACGATTTTGCACCTCGCCCGCCGCCGCTTTGGTGAAGGTCAGACATAATATGGAAGCTGGATCGACGTCTCGAAGCAAGAGCCGTGCAATCCTTTGTGTCAAAACGCGCGTCTTGCCCGAGCCTGCATTCGCTGAAACAAAGGCCGAAATCATCGGATCAGATGCCGCAAATTGCGCGCGCGTTGCGGTCTTGATCACATCACTCATGATAGCGCCTCCGCATCGGCTTCATCGCTCTCAAGCCACTCGCCATAGCGCGCAAAATACTTCACATCATCAGCAAATTTTGCACTCGGATTGATATGCCACGGGCGGCTCTCATCAAAATATGCGTCAAGCAATGCCTTCAAGCTTTCATCGAATTCTGCGTCATCATAAGCGCCCGTAGTGGATTGGGTGGCTGTATGCTTCTGATATTTAATCACACCAATTTCATCGCAATGAACGCCTAGCGCGCCGCGCGTTAAGACATAAGCGCCAAAGTGGAATTGAGGCGAATAGGCTGGATCAATTTTACGATTACCATAGGACTGCGCACCCGATTTATAGTCATAAAGTCGCCACGCGCCATCAGGCGAAATATCTACACGGTCAATCTTCGCTATGAATTCTAGCACCCGCCGCCCAGCATGCTCAAGATCAAGCCGCTCCCATGTCTCTGAACGAATTTCCATTGCCCATTCACGGCGCGAATTTTCTTCCTCAATGAGGACTGATAAAACTTTTGTTTTATTCAATCGAAAATCGAGCAACGTCATTTGCGACAAGCCAATACCCGAAATTTGCGCTTCAAAAACTCTGTTGAAATCTTCTGCGCTGATCTGCCCCGAAGGAAATTTGATCGTGAAATTTTCGAAAATCTTATGCCATAGATCACCAATAATACGACCATCAACTTGATCACTTAGCGCAAACACGGGGCGAAGCCCTAGCACACTCCCAACAAAATGCGCGTAAGGATTTTCGACATAACGCTCAAGCCCCGTTGCTGAAAAGCGAGTTGGTCTTGCATGAAGGGGAATAAGTGGCGCAGGGCGAGATATCGGCGCGATTTGATCTGGCGCACGCGTGAGCGAATGCGCGTTGGCAATCAATGTATCACCGCGCGCAATCGCCTCTTGATAAATATCTCCGCTTGCCCCCTCAAGCAAAGTGCAGACCCGCGTTACAAAACGGCTCTCAACTGTTGGCGCGTTATCAAGCTCGGTTGCTCGCGTGATCACCCATTCACCCGCACAAATTCCAGAAATAAAATCATGCGCGGCAAGGCCGACAAAACGCTCAGGTGTTTCTAACCCAAGCTGAAGGCGCAATGCGCGATTAAGCCACATTTCAGGACTAGGCGGACGCGGCCAAATCCCTTCATTCATGCCAGCTTGTATCAAGACGTCAGCAACCTCGGCGCGCACTTCTATCGTGCCAAGAATTTTCACTTGTGCATCCGCGATCAAAGGATTGCTTTGTGCAGGAACGCGCGCGACCCACGCATACCAAAAGCGCGCATAATCGGCCAAACTCATCTCCGATTCCGCACCGCTTTGTGCAAGCTCTGCCATGGACATGGCAAGCTCATCAGCCTGCATATCCGCTTCTCTGCGCAATCGTTGCACAGTTTGCAAATGCCAATCCGCCCAAGCCCGAAGTGTTTTCACGTCCATCGAGACTGGCGGCAGCACCTCTTGCCAATGGCGAACAAACTCAAACAATTCTGGCACTTTATCCCGCGCATACACAAGCGGATCAAGCCCGGGTGCAGCGCGCAAAACTTTTTCTTCGAACCGCCGAACTTGCTCCAAATGCACCGCGCGATCCTCCGCGCCAACAAACGGATGATAAAGCAATTCAAGAAGGCGCGACATCTTTTCATCGCGGTGATAATTTAAAATCTGCGCAAACAAACGCCCCGCCTCGCTCTGAAGCATTGGTGTGCCTGAGCTGTCGTCATAGCGAATTTTATAGTGATCAAACCAATGCGCAATCTCGCGCGCAAGTAAACGATCGGCAGTGACAATTGCAACACTTTTGCCCTCTGTGACGGCTTCATAAGTCTTTGTAAAAACCGTTCGCGCCTCCTCATGGCGACCGCGCGCGCGCGCGATTGTGAGCTTCTGCGGGGCGGCCTCAATTTGCTCACGAACCTCAAGAAGTTTATCGCGCCACACATCCGTAACGGGCGCAGGGGCGAGCGCCATTTTGACGAAAGCACCAATTGGATTTTCATCGCCATGCCATGGCAATATCTCATCGAAGCCCAGTGCAATTCGCAAATCTTGCGCACCAAATTGCGCATGATCAATCGGCGGAAGATCTGCATCAAAATCAACCGAGGGCAAGACAATCCCATAATGCGGCAACTCCATGACGGCTTTCATCGCCTCGCGCATAATCGGGCGCGACCCCGTCGAGCCAACAACATATAAAGGCGCATCATGCGGACGTTCGCGCCAATGCGCTTGCAAAGCCTTCATCTGTTGAACTTGGGCGTGCATTTTGGAATAAATCTTCGCGCCCTCCCAATACTGCACCAGCACCTTGAAAAACTCAGCATTCACACGCCAATGCTCGGCATAATCGCCTAAATCCAGCTCTAAAAACACGTCAGGAGAAAGATCGCGCTCGACAACTTGATCAAGCAAATCGAGCAATGAATACGCAATTTCAAAACGATCAGTGAGTTGAAAAAGTGGCTCCGTTAGGCGCGCGTGCAATTGCGCAAGCAAATCGGCAAGCACCAAAATATCCGAGGATTTATCCATAAGATGCGCATCATCTTCATATGGCAAGAAGCGCCTCGCAAGCTCTCCAAGTGTCAAAATATTTGGCAAAATAGGAGAATGTTTTTCAAATTCAATCTGCAAAGATTTCGCAAAGCGGCCAGAATTCACAACGACAATGACATGCGCAAGCTCTAAGGGGTCAGCGTGGCGCGCCAAGAGACCTTTCACTGTCTCTTGCATAAAATCGCAACCTACTGGCACGCCATAAAGCATCAGCTTTCCTCAGCTGCGGTAAGCGCCTCTTGCGTTCCGATATCTGTCCAATGGCCATGATAAAGCGCCGCGCCAAAGCGCCCGCGCGCCTCCGCCAAACGCCAAACATCGCGATTGGAAAATTTCTCCTCTTTAATCTCCAAGGCGAGTTTCGGACGAATAAGCTGAAGCCCCGTATAAACATAGGGCGCACGTGGGCGATCACCCTTCCAGATAGGCACATTATTCTCGATGAAAAAATCACCCGTGCCGCTATGCCCGCGCGTATTCTCAATAGGCACACAAAGCAAAAGCGCATCCAATCCATCATGCCAAGCGTCGCGCAAAGCGCCAATTCCGCTTGCATCGCCAAAAATCGTATCGGAATTTGCTGTGAAAATTACATCTGGCAAGATACCCGCCAAGCGCTTCAATGTGCCACCAGTTTCATAAGGCCCCTCTGGCTCAGCATGCACCTGCGTATTTGGCACGTCTTCAAAATGCGCGACGACTTGCTCGAGCAAATAAGCCGCGTTGATGTGAATATTCTGAACGCCCTCATCGCGAAACATATCGAATGTATAATCAATAAGCGCCTTGCCTTTGAGGGTTAACAATGGCTTGGGCGTCGTTGCCGTTAGCGCCTTCATGCGCGTTCCAAAACCCGCCGCGTAGATCAATGCGTCATTCATTTTTTCCTCACAAA
The DNA here is from genome assembly GCA_030386875.1 of Morinoia aosen. Classification (NCBI taxonomy): domain Eukaryota; kingdom Metazoa; phylum Arthropoda; class Malacostraca; order Amphipoda; family Talitridae; genus Morinoia; species Morinoia aosen. The sequence goes on from JASJYW010000026.1 coordinate 20,842,021, forward strand.
ATCTGGGTGATTAACAGGAACAACATCCTTCACCCATTCGCGCCAAAGCTTCAGCTCAGGATGCTTCAAACGTTGATCAAGCAATGCAAAACAACGCGGAATTAAATCGCCGTAATGCGCGTGCCCTGCCCCGACTTGACGCGCAAAAATCCCGATGATTTTAAGAAGGCGCTGAGCCGACAAGACATGAAAATAATAATCGGGCTGCTTGACCTTTACTGCATCAAAGACGCGCGCCTTAATTCTTTCTGCGCGCGCGGCTGGCACTTCAATGCGGATGTCGTCAATGAAAGACGCGAGATCATAAAGCTTATGTCCCTTGCGCGCGTCTTGAAAATCAATCAAGCCAATGCGACCATCTTGAATGAGCAAATTCTGCGCATGAAAATCAACGTAAACAAAACAATCTGCTTGGCTTCCCAGCTCTTCAAAATAGGGCTTTGCAATCTCAAGAAGTTCGCGATCATCAATGCCAAGGGGCGCAAGATAAAACCGCATCAAGCGCGACAGCTCCTCATGATAAATGGCTTCACTATAAAGCGTCAGGCCATCGGCATCGACCTTTTGCAAAGCCAAAAGCACGTCGGTTGCTTTATCGTAATTCTCATCGGTTGGCGCTTTAAACAAATCAACATTACCAAAATCTTGCAAGTAAATCGCGCCCAAATTTTCGTCATGCTCGTAAATTTCTGGCGCATATAATCCCGCCTTGTTCAAGCGCTTGGCAACATCCACAAACTTCCTGCGGCGCAAATCGCCACCCTCTTCATCATCAAGCATGACAACGCCATTGGGCGCACGAAAATACGCGCGCGAGGAAACATCGCCCGGAATTGGCTCAAGCCGAGTTATTTGAAATGCCGCCTCTAAAGCGTCGATAGTTGCCAATTCCATTCTCCAATTTGCTCGATTTCAATCTCACGCAGATCACCGCCTGCGTCATGAATAGTCATATCAATGCGCCGCTCAGGCGTCAAATCCTGCAAACGATCAGGCCACTCAATGATCACAATATGGTCTTGCAAAACCTCTGGCCAACCAAGCTCAATCACCTCATCTGCGCCGCTTAAGCGATAGGCGTCCATATGCAAAATGTTAAGCTGCGCCGTTTCGTAAGTCTGAACGAGTGTAAAGCTTGGGCTAGGCACATCCATTTCCTCATCATCACAAAGCGCGCGAATAAGCGCACGTGCGAAAACAGATTTCCCCACGCCAAGCGCACCAGAAAGACATATCACATCGCCATGCTCCAAAGCGGGCGCAACGCGGCGCGCGAAAGCCACCATCTCATCTTCGCTAGAAATTCTCACAGCGCCTGCTCCTTGTTTTCACCAAGCGCGCGCCTCGCTTCGGATTGCTTAATCTCTATCTCATTCACGCGCCAGCTTACCGTCGCAATCGCCCCCGTCCCATCTTTGGCGGGCTTATTCCCAAACAGCACGCGCGCGCCACTGGCCTCTAATAACTGCTTCGATATGAAAAGACCAAGCCCCATGCCCTGATAACCTTCGCGCTCTTTGGTATGGCGCGATTTCAGATATGGCTCGCCAATTTGATTGAGAATATCCATAGCAAATCCATCGCCATCATCACAAACGCGCACAAGCAGATCGGCGCCTTGAACGGAAATATCAATCTTAACTTTTGAATTTGCGAAATCCACTGCATTTTGAATAATGTTTCGAAGTCCGTGGATAATCGCGGCGGATTGTCTAACCATGGGCAGTTGGCCCGCAAAATCGATTTCTATAAGTTTACCACGATCAAGATGCGGGCGCGCGGCTTCATCAACAAGCGCCGAGAAAGGCACGTATTGGATCAGCATATCATCTTTGCCAATGCGTCCCATGTTTTGCAAAATCTCGCTAATTTTGACGACTTCATCCTTGATCAGCTGCGCGTCTTCTTGCGCCAGCTTAGGGAGTTTTTCATCGAGCAAATCATTGGCTGCAAGGCGTATATTGGCAAGCGGCGTGCCAAGCTCATGCGCATAAGCGGCAACCAATCCACCAAGTGATGAAAGGCGCAACTCGCGCTGAAGCGCAAGCTCACTCGCCGCCAGCGCCTTGGTCATGTTCAAGCTCTCATTCGTAATTCTTCGTGTGAAAAAGCCAATGAACAAGGTCGCAACCGTCGCCGCCGTCACATGCCCCAAAGCCATGACAGGCTCAAGATGCATATCCATATTTTCGCTTTTTAATGGCAAATGAAAGAAGCTTAAGCCCACAAAGAAAATCACCGCCAAGCTTGCAAGCGCGATGAAATGCACGCGCGGCAAAAGATTTGCCGCAAGAAAAACAGGCACCGCAATAAAAAACATGAAGAGGTTATGAACACCGCCCGAAAGATAAAGCAGACCCGCCATTTCGACCATATCAATAATAAGCAGAACTGTTAGGAGACGCGCACTCAAACGATGTCCACGCGGCAATATCAAAACCTGCGCCAAATTCACTGCGCACCACATCAAAATAATCGCAAACACCCACCCATAAGCAAGATCAATTTTCAAAACTGCCCACACAACGAAGAGCGTTGAAATTTGACCCATGATCGCCACAGTGCGAAATAACGCAAGTGTCTCACTGCGCATTTGTGTAATATTCAAGGTGTGGCGAATTGTCATTTTGTCGTTTCAGGGTATATAGTTTATAAGCACGTTATACATTCTAAACAACTTTGAGCAAGATTGGATATTTATATGGATAAGCGGATTTACTTTCTTTGGGGTGGGGTTTTTGTCGCGTTAATCGCGGTTGCGGGCACAATGCTGCGCGACATGAAAAAGCCTGAATATTGCCCAGGGGAAATGAATATGGCGCCCGGCACGCAGTTTGGTGGCGACTTTTCCGCGCTTAATCAACTCGGCCAAACCATCACTGAAAAAGAACTGATCACCGAGCCAACGCTTGTTTATTTCGGCTATACGTTTTGCCCTGATATTTGCCCTTATGATAATGCCCGTAATGCACGCGCGGTTGAGGTTTTGGCGGAGAAAGGGATTTCTGTAACGCCCGCCATGGTCACAGTTGATCCAGAGCGCGACACGCCAGAGGTTTTGGCTGAATATGCGAAGTATATCCATCCGAAAATGATCGGCGTGACGGGCACTGTTGAGCAAATCGAAGCGCTGAAAAAGCAATATGCAGTTTATTCTGCGAAAGCTGAAAGTGATGATCCAGACTATTACCTCGTTGATCACTCGGCCTTCACATATTTGATGACGCCAAAAAACGGATTCGTTGCGGCTTATGAGCGCGCCTTAACGGGCGAACAACTTGCCGAGAACATTGCTTGCCATGAACGCAATGGCGATTTAGACTGAGCACATGACAGAACAAGACGTTAAAGCAACCGACTTACTTCTGATCCTCGATGATGATCAGAATTTCGTGCGCCGTGTGGATCGCGCCATGGAGAAATATGGTTTTCAAAACTGTGCTGGCTCATAGCGTCAAAGAGGCGCATGAACTTGTCAAAACGAAACCCATTACACATGCCGTTGTTGACCTGCGTCTTGAGGATGGCAACGGCTTGGATATCGCGGAGGCATTACTCGCGAAAAATGAAGATGCGAATGTCGTCATTTTGACTGGCTACGGCGCCATTGCAACGGCGGTTGCTGCTGTTAAACTTGGTGCGATTGAATACCTCTCAAAACCTTCGACAGACGCCGAAGATATTTTCAACGCGCTGATCGGAAAGTCTTCTGAAAAGCCAGAGCCGCCAGAAAACCCAATGTCAGCAGACCGTGTGAAATGGGAGCATATTCAGCGCGTTTATGAGTTATGCGATCGCAATGTTTCGGAAACAGCGCGACGCCTTAATATGCATAGGCGAACATTGCAGCGGATTCTCGCAAAACGCGCACCGAACGATTAATTTTCGACTATCGCGATCAAGGGCGCGCCTTGATAGGCAATCGAGACTTCTGCCTCAGAAACCCTATTTGAAAGGCTCATTCTCGACGCGCCCAACTGCAAATTGTCGAGCGGATATTCAAGCCCGAAGCTACTATCAATAGTGCAAATTCCAAGTGAAAAAAACGAAATCCGCGTGCCCACGTCGAAGCTTTCAAAGCTACCTGATTGCCAAACAAAGACCCGCTCTGTCTCACCAATCAACGCAATGGATTTTTCATTAAATTGCCCAATCAAGCGCATGGCCTCAAAGCTATGATCCAACCTGCCGCTCAAAAAACCAAGCGCATAAATCTTCGGGGCGTCAATAATGTTAAGGGTTTTCTCAAGATCGCCATAATTTTGATCAGGCAAATGACGCCTTTGCGCGTCGCTATATTCCGCCAAAATTTGAGGCGCTACAGAGTCAAAATCACCCGTAATATAATCCGCTTTAATGCCCGCTTGCGCACAGGCATTCGCGCCCCCGTCAACAGCAATGACAGTCAAACCCTGAAATTCGGCAAGGCGCGCATGATCAAATGGCGCATCACCGACCAGAACAACAGGCTCATCAAAAGTTAAGACCAAGGGCGTATCACAACGGCAGAAAGCGAGTTCTTCGGACTGCCTTCAATCAGCTTATCTGAGTATGTCAGGTAAACCAAGGTGTTGCGCGACTGATCGAAAAAGCGCACAACTTGAATACGCTTGAAAAGAACTGAAGCGCGCTGCGAGAACACCTCTTCGCCATCATCAAGATCATCACGGAATTTAATCGCGCCCGTTTGACGACACGCAATTGAAGCATCGGATGTATCTTCGGCAAGTCCAAGACTCCCTGAAATGCCACCCGTTTTGGCGCGCGAAACATAGCAGGTTACGCCTTCAACTTTCGGATCATCGAAAGCCTCAATCACGATTTTATGGTTCGATCCAATCAGCTTAAACGCCGTATCAACAGACCCGATCTCTTCAGCGGTCGCCGCGATACCAAGCGTAAACAAAGCGCAAGTCCAAGAAAAATTCTGTGTTTCATCTCACTCTCCGATTGTTGTGTTCATATATTAAGATGATCAAATCATCGTCTCAAGTGGTGGCTCGCAAGAGGCTATTTTTCGCTCGCGCGCATTATTTATCGAGCGTGTTTTTCCCAAGCAAAGTATAAATAGGGCACGAATTCATTGCGCCTGTGACAAGCGGGATAATGCCAATCCATGCCCACCAACCCAAGACACCAAATAACGCAAGCACACATAAAACCGCACCGACAATAAGACGGATTTTGCGATCAAGCTTACCCATGTTTTTTTCAATAAAATCCATTTGTGATCTCCTCATTTTGTGGGGATGATACGCGCAGCTCAAAGCAAGCACAACCAAAATCGAAAGACGTGGCTGCCCTAGTGGTAAATCGCTGCGACTTGCCCAATGACGAAGGTCAAGAGCATAGCCATTACGCCCCAAAATAGCACGCGTGTAACCGCTGGCCAAAGTCGCGCGCCGCCGAGCCTTGCGCCCCATCGCGCCAAGCAAACCAAGTCCAACCAAGCTCGCGATGATCTGCACAGGCACGACAGTTGCAAGCGGCGTCAGCCATGCAACCAAGATCGGGAAAGCCGCGCCAAGCATGAAGGCGAGCATTGATGCGAACGCCGCCTGAAGGGGCTTAGCGGCCTCTTCCCCTATGCCCAATTCTTCGCGCGCATGTGCGGCCAACGCGTCATGATCAGACATCTGCTTCGCGACTTCAAAAGCCGTTTCGCGCTCAACGCCGCGCGCCATGAACATATGGGCAAGCTCTGAAAGCTCGGTTTCTGGCCGCTCTTCAAGACCCTTCGCTTCACGCTCAAGATCAGCCTTCTCGATATCCGCTTGCGAAGACACCGAAACATATTCACCCGCCGCCATCGAAATAGCGCCCGCCCGCAAGCCCAACAATGCCCGCGATCATAATTTCGCCAAGCTGGCCACCTGCTGAGGCAACCCCGACAATCAACGCGGCAGTTGAGAGCAATCCGTCATTTGCACCCAAAACAGCGGCGCGAAGCCAACCTGAGCGATTGACATAATGCTTCTCGGGATGGGGATGTTTCATTTTACTGTCGCTTCTTCATTTCTTTTTCGGCTTCGATGAAATCATCATCAATAAAGCGTGGCGCAGGTGCGTCAGGATCAGGCTTGCCTACGCCTTTAAACACAAACTTGAAGGGCACCACCCATAAGAACGCCGCCAAAACATAAATCACGATTTCTATCAGAATCGGCAATCTCGGCAAAGCGCCGAGAAGCAAGCCCGCCACAAAAACGTAAATCGGCAACCATACCAATAGTAAGACTGCCGACAATATCCGCCGCGATTTATAGCTAAGCTTAGGCAAAAGGATCCTCGACCAAAATCGTATCTTTGCGCTCAGGGCTTGTGGATACAACCGCAACCTTCACGCCAACGAGCTCCTCAATTCGACGAATATAAGCCAGCGCATTTTCTGGCAAATCCGCCCATTTCGTGCAACCCGCCGTTGTGCCGTCCCAACCAGGAAGCGTTTCATAGATTGGCTTCACTCGCGCCTGCGCATCGCTTGCGGTCGGAAGATAATCAATCACCTTGCCATCAAGCTCGTAAGCCGTGCAAATCTTCAATTCATCAAGACCATCAAGCACGTCGATTTTCATCAGCGCCAAAACCATTCGCGCCCCGCAATAATAGACGTTTGACGCACAATCACGGCGTCGAACCAGCCGCATCTGCGCGCGCGGCCTGTTGTTGTGCCGAATTCATGCCCCTTCTCGCCCATATGCTTGCCAGCTTCATCAAAAAGCTCTGTCGGGAATGGGCCTTCGCCAACGCGGGTCGTGTAAGCCTTCACAATCGCCAAAACATAGCTTTCGCCATTACCCGCGCCAGAGCCAGTCGTGGCCATTGTGGCGATCGTATTCGACGATGTCACAAAGGGATAAGTGCCGAAATCAATATCCAAAAGCGCACCTTGCGCGCCTTCAAAAAGAATGTTCGCGCCCGCCTCTTGCTTCTCATGAAGCACTTTCCAAACTGGCTTGGCATAAGGTTTTAGCACCGCATTAATCTTGGCAAGTTCCGCTTCAAGAGCCGCGCGGTCAATCGGCGGCATATCATAGGCTTTACGCTGAATATCGTGAAAAGCAATTGCTTTATCAAGGCGCGCCGCAAGCGTCGCAGGATCATCAAGATCGGCAAGCCGCACAGCGCGACGCCCAACCTTATCCTCATATGCGGGGCCAATACCGCGCCCAGTTGTGCCAATCTTCGTGCCCTTGCTTGCCGCCGCTTCACGCCCGCGATCAAGTTCGCCGTGAAATGGCAAAATCAGCGGCACATTCTCCGCAATCATTAAGCGATCAGGATTGATCACAACGCCTTGTCCGCGGAGCTTCTCCATCTCTTCGAGAAGCGCCCACGGGTCCATAACGACGCCATTACCAATCACCGAAAGGCTATTCTCGCGGATAATCCCAGAGGGGAGCAAATGTAGCTTGTAAACTTTTTCGTCAACAACGAGGGTATGCCCTGCGTTATGACCACCTTGAAATCGCACAACCACCTCAGCACGCTCGCTAAGCCAATCTACGATTTTTCCTTTACCTTCGTCGCCCCATTGGGCGCCAGCAATGACGACATTGTTCATATTGAGGAACTCCACTGGTTACGATGCCTTTTAACGAGTCCATGAATGAAGGGGAAGCGGAAATTTCAGTTTTTGTCAAATTTATGACATAGAGCCTCATACGGCATCACGAAAGCGCAACGCCGTCTGATTTTTCAGTATGAGTTTTCAGTTATTCAAGCTCAAGAAACGCGCTGATATTATCAATGATCTCTTTATGGATTTCACTGCGCACTGCGCCTTCTGGGTCAGAACAAACAGGATCTTCACCCTCTTCCGCTAAAATTGCCGCGCCTTCTGGCTTGCACTCGGCAAGGAAGGAAAAGTGAACCGCAGGCTGAATATCCACAAAAGTTGAATTTGGCATCATGTCCGCAAAGCCCGTAGATTTGCCATCCATATCCGCAAGATGCAGTGTTTCGTCATTACTCAGATTAATCAGTAACGAAGGAATCTTCACATTATCAAGTGACGCTTTATTCACCCCAGTTACGAAACCTGGATCAATCGCAACAATCTTCCCGATACGCGCGTCCCTTACCATCGCCTTCGAACCCATCAGGAAGCGCATCTATATTCACACCGCCCGCGAGAAAAAATGGGCAGCCCGTACTATCTGGCTTGGCACCAACAATACTCTTTAAAATCGGCCGCAAATTTATCACGGTCAAAACGCGCACCTGCAAGGTTCAAAACCGTCGCACCACCAAGCGAGAAACCAATAGCCGAAATATTTGTCGGGTCGATATAGCGCGACAAATCAGGATCGGCGAGGACTTGATCAAGCGCGGCGCGCAGGTCTGAACCGCGGCGCGTTACGTTAAATGTCTCGCGCGGATAAGAATCGCCAGACGTCGTGAGCGGATGATTAACGGCCAGAACAATAGCCCCTTTTTTAGCAAGCGCAGAAGAGAGCCAGCTTATCACATCCATATTGCCGCCCGAACCATGCGAAAGCAAAATTAAGGGATATTTCCCCTCGGCCACAGCCGCGCCCATCAATGCAGGTGTACCATTAAAAATCGGATTTTCGCCAATCTTCATCGTATAAATGCGATCGCCAGCGGGATACCAAACCGAAGCCGCCACGGGGCGCGGGCGCTCCATATTGTCCACTTGAAAGCGGCTATACCCCGCCAATTCTTCTTGCGCCAAAGCGCCAAATGCAATCGCAGAAGCCATAAATGCCAACATAGTTTTTTTCATTGTGAGTTCCTTTCATTTCAAATCACAATGTCAAACTACGCAACGCCATTCATAAAAACGTCCGATTTTCGATTTTAGGACTTCTAAATGCGCATTTAGGACGCCATAAAGAGATATGCTCTCGCTTCCAGTTCCAATATTCGTCTCGATTTGCCTCATCTTTGTTTTGGCGCGCCACTTACGCTCTGAAAACGTCAATATTTGGTTGGTTTTCTTATTGCTCAACGCCGCGCTCCAGTCCGCATTTGTAGGCCTTAGATTCGGTTACGGCTTTGACTATTTCGGGCGCTTCATGCCGATCATTTTCCCACTTGTGCCCGTCTTCTCTTGGCTTGTTTTTCTCAGTTTCAACTTCCGTGAAATCAGTTGGAAAAAAGACAAGTGGAATATCTTACCAAGCGCAATAACGGGGATAATCTTTTTCTTCGCCCCTCAACTGCTTGACTATATTCTTGTCCTTATTGGGATTATTTATGGCATCTTAATCCTAAATAAACTCCGTCAATCGGGCGGACAATTCCCGCGCGCCAAGCTCGAAACGGGCGCGCTCGCCGTCTG
>JASJYW010000026.1:20851827-20895203 GCA_030386875.1 Morinoia aosen
GATGCTCTTCGATGATGTTCTCAAAAAAGGCGGTAATGGCACAACGCCTGATCGCGACACGATTGATAGTTATTATAATCAGGTAAATGTTACGATTGGTGGTGTGCTTTATAATATCGGAAGCTTGGCCAGTTTACTTGCAAATCCATTGCAGTTGGTTTCGGCTTTATCTGAAGTGATTGGTGCGATTAATGGCCTTGGCGGCAATATTGATTATGCCGCAGGGGATGGCAATGTGACTCAGTCTGCCAATGGTGGTATTGATGGTCTAGCCGTTATAGCATTTATACTTGGCATTGATGTGAACGCCGAGCTTGGGGCTGGTCTAACGCTTGCGAGTATTCTTGGTGGTCAGTTTAATACCAATCCAAACACGATCATAAATCTTGGCGCAGGTATTGATCTTGGCGATTTGTCGCAGTCGATTGACGGTGATGATCTCATATTGTCGATTACCGATGCGCTCGGTAATGTCGAAACGCTAAAAATCCTTGGCGGCGCCTTGCCAGATATTTTATCGGGCCTCAACATCAATCTTGCGGATGGCACGAGCTTGAGCATTGATCAAATCAAGAACGGCCAAGTTGACGGGACGGCTGGTAACGATACGATCACGCCACAGAATTACAAAGATGCGGCTGGCGAAGGTGTTGGCAATGGCGATGATGTGATTGACGCGGGTGCGGGCAATGACGTGATCCTTGGCTATGGCGGCAATGATCGCATCAAGGGTGGCGCGGGTGATGATTATCTCGTTGGTCATGATGGCACGGACACGGCTGTTTTCGGCGGCAATTTCGCGGATTACAAAGTCGCGTTTGATTACAACTTGCGCACGGGTCGTCCAGACCTTCCGCATTTTGGTTTGACGGTGACCGATAATGCGGGCGCAGAAGGCACGGATGTGCTTGTTCACATGGAGAAGCTTGAGTTTGCCGATGGCGTGACGGGCGAGATCACTTACGAGAACAACCGCGATGCGTTTAGCTATATCACGTTCAAGGACAAAGATGGTAACCTACTCCAAAAAATGACGCTGGATACCTCTGAGAACCGCGACTGGGATTACCAAACAACGACCTATCATCCTGATGGCTCGATTTATAAAACAGAGACGTTTTATGATGATGGCACGCGCGATGAGATCATTGTTAATCCTCTGCCGGACACAAGCCCAAGCTCGACAGTGCCGACAAATGGCGATGATGTTTTGGTCGGTTCGCGTGATGCGGATATCTTGAGAGGTCTTGATGGCAATGATCGCTTGATTGGCGGCGGCGGCAATGACTATCTTGATGGTGGCAATGGCACGGACACGATTGCCTATAGCGGCAATTTCGCGGACTTCAAATTTGGCTATGACCCCTCTGCAATCTACACGACGACAACGCGTCTTGGCGCAATGATAGTAACCGATAAAACGGGCGCTGAAGGCACTGATACATACACAGACGAGGTTGAGAAGATCGAGTTTGCTGATGGTGTGACGGGCACGATCAAGCCGCAAAATGCGCAAGGCGTTACGGTTATTGATTTCAAGGATAATGCAGGTAATCTTGTTGGTCGCTTCATGATGGATAAGGCAGGTGACAAGCCTTGGACATCGCAAATGCTCACCTATGATGAGAATGGCAAAGTTGCACGCAACGAAACCGTTCAAGATGATGGCCGCGTGGTTGAGAAGCTTTATGAAGATGGCGTTCTTGTTGATACGCTCGTCAATGGCGAAAGCACGACTGGCGGCACATCAACGGGTGGCAACACAGGCGGTGTAACGCTTCCAACGACTGGCCCTGTAACGACGGGTTCAGCGGCGATAGATCGCCTCAATGGCACGAGCGGCAACGACCACCTTGATGGCGCAGCGGGCAATGACATTCTCAATGGTTATGACGGCGACGATCTCTTGGTTGGTGGCGCAGGTAATGACAACATCTTTGGCGGCAATGGTAATGACCATATCAAGGGTGGCACAGGCGATGATGCGCTTGGTGGAGACGCTGGGGCGGATGTCTTTAGCTTCGCAAGCGGTGATGGCACAGATCGCGTTCGTGACTTTGAAGATGGTGTTGATCGTTTGCATATCGAGGGCGCAAGCTTTGATCAGCTCACAATCTCAGAAAATGCCGCAGGCACAATCATCACTTATGGTAATGGTGATCAAATCATTCTCCGTGGCGTTACGCGTGATAAGATTAGCGAAGATGACTTCATCTTTGGTGGTGCGGGTAATGGCGGCACGACGACGCAACCGACGACACCTACGGTTGTTAAGCCGACAACGCCTCCTGCAGTTCTACCAACGACGGCGATTGTGGGCACAGGCGGCGATGACAATATGAAGTGGGGCTACAGCGATGCAAATGGCAACAAGGCAAGCTCGGCAAATGACACGATGTCAGGCGGCGCGGGCAATGACTTCCTTGATGCAGGTGGTGGCAATGACACGGTCTATGGCGGCTCTGGAAATGATACGATCTGGGGTGGCTCGGGTGACGATGTGATCTACGGCGGAACAGGTAATGATGAGCTGTCAAGCGGTGATGGCAATGACATTTTTGTTTTCGCAGCTGGTGACGGCAACGACACCGTGTTCACCTTCCGCAATAATCAAGACAAGCTCCAGTTCAACGGCCTGACATATGCGGATTTGAGCATCTCGCAAGTCGATGGCGGCACGCGGATTGAGTATGGCAATGGCGATAGCGTCTTCCTCAAAGGCACCGAAACGTATCTCATAAATCAAGACGATTTTATCTTTGATAATACGGCGCCAAATACTGGAGGAGGCAATACGGGCACGGGCGGCACGACGACACCAGAACCCGAAACAGGCGGCACAACTGGTGGCACGGGCACAACGACGCCTGAGCCAGAAGTGCCAACTCGCCCAAGCACCCATCCTGATAACCTGCCAGAAGGCGCAGTTCTCGGTACAGATGGCAATGATAACATGGATCTGAGCTATCGCGATGCGAATGGCAATATTGCGGGATTTTACACGGGAGACGTTATGTCAGGCGGCGCGGGCGACGATAGAATGTATGCTGGCGCAGGGAGTAATACGTTCTATGGTGGCGCAGGCAATGACACCATAAGAGGTGGCAATGATAACGACATGATTTATGGCGGTTCTGACAATGACACCATCGACGGAGGATCAGGCAATGACACGATCTATGGCGGCGCGGGTAATGACATAATGACGGGCGTCTCGGGTGCGGATACTTTCGTCTTCGCTAGCGGTGATGGGAATGACACCATTACCAGTTTCCGAGAGTACCAAGGCGATAAGCTTCAGTTCAATGGTGGCCTGACTTATGCCGATCTCACGATCACAGCAGTCAGCGAGGGCACGCGCATTGAGTATGGTAATGGCGACAGCGTCTTGCTCAAAGGCTTCATGAACCCAGACGCATACTTGAACGAGAGCCACTTCATCTTCGGGTAACACACCAACTGGGCGTGCTTAAAACGTCCGCAAACAAAACAACCCCCCGCCTGCAAGTTGTAAGCGGGGGTTTTGATGAGGGAAATCAAACGTAGATTCATATTTTTTCACAATTTTACAGATTTTTAACCACTTCTCTTGAAGGGCAAAAAAATCACATCAGCGCGCTTGCAAGCTTGGCTTCTTGAAAATGCGGTTAAGGTAGGAAGGCTCATCTCGTATCAAATACTCATCAATGGCAAACTTATGTGAAAATAATGGCAAAGTATTGTGAAATAGGATTTTATAAAACCAATAAAATCAATGATCTAAAAATCACCCAATGGCAATGTTTTATGAAAACTCACAATCAAAGGCTTAGGCGAGTTTTTACTAAATTCTCCTAAGCCTTTTTTCTTTCTGGGGACATTTTCGCAATGGTTGCATCGTTTTTTGCTTGTTAGATATTCTCTATTCCATTTTTCATATTATCGACGACGCAAGCCCAATCCGATCCATGGCTCCCCTTGAAATTATCTGAAAAATTCATGTCAAGAGGTTGCGTATTGAATCTTCAAGGCCGCTTGCTTCACTTGCGCAACTTTTAAAACTCACAGTTTTTATAATCTTGCGCTATACATTGACGAGCATATTCTTGCGCTTTTGATAAATCTTCGTTGGAGAGCAATTCGGCAATTTGATCACTAGCAGTCCTACCAGCTTCTAAATCAGATAATGCTGATAGATTAAACCACATATGCGCATATACGTAATTCTGGGGTATTCCAAAACCTTTGTAATACATAAAACCAATAGTATATTGAGATATGGGCACCCCTCGCTCCGCTGACAATCTAAACCACATAAAAGCCTCAAAATAGTCTTGCTTTACACCCTTGCCTTCATACAGCATGTCACCTATTTTATTTTGTGCACCAGCAACACCTTGATCAGCTGCCATTCTAATCCATTTCGCTGCTTCCGCATAATCTTGTGGAACACCTATGCCGTTAAAGAACATAATTCCTAAATTATACTGTGCAACGGCATGACCATTTTCGGAGGCTAGCTTTATCCATTTTGCTGCCTCAAATTTATCTTGCAAAACACCTTCACCAAGATCATACATAAGACCTAATTTAAATTGAGCATTTGCATCACCTTGCTCCGCAAGTGCAATTAGTTCAGATAAACCCGATGTTGAAGTAGTTTCATCCTGCGCAAAGGCAATTGAGGCGCTTAAAGCAATTACCGCAATTAAACTTTTATTGAACATCTGCAACCCATATATCTTATTCAGTTATTAACATAGCTTCAAATTTATCCGTTGATCAACACCCTTGGTCAAAAGTTTTTTGGCATTATTTGCATAAAACCTTACCATTTCTACCATTTTGGAATGGTTCTCTTGGAAAAGCGCCGTGAGGCGTTTTTTTTGGTTTTTAAATGATTTTGACTTTATTTATGCCGAGAATACGGCAAGTTCCTTAACATACCTACCTATTGGAAAAATATGAGTGTAATCTTCGAAAGCGATTGCGTCATGGAGGAGAAGAGTTCCCCGTGGGGGCTACCTCGCTGACTTGCAACCAATTTAAAGCTTATCTGCTACGATCGAATCCCATTCAAGCTCAAATTTAGCGAGATATTTTCGCAAACGATCCGAGTCATTGGGCATTTTTTTACCCTGACGAGAAATGGCGAAAAGTTTCCTGCCTGCTTCAGCAAGATTTTTACTTTGCCGACAGACACTGATCACATGAGCTAACTGTGCACGGTCGAAATCATCAATAGGCTCTGAAAGCAAAGTATCCAATTGGGCAAGTTCTGCATTTTGGGGTCTTCCCTGCCAAGCCATACATAAGCGCTCAATTTCCTCGTCAACCATAGAGATTGTGATGCGGCCTCTTGGTGCAAGGGTGCACATACGTAGAACCGAGGCGCCGAGATCGCGAAAATTGCCTTCCCAGCTTGCATCAGGACTTTGCGCGAAGCGTAAATATTTCTCTTCTGCATCCAAGTTGAATACAACTTTTCGACTGAGTGATTGCTCTGCTTTTGCAAGTTCGTACTCAATGTTAGGCGCAATATCTTCTCGACGATCTTTGAGCGCAGGTAGAGAGAACGTCCATAGATTTAGGCGCGAAAACAAATCGGCACGGAATTTGCCTTCGCGAACAAGAGAAAGGAGATCACGATTAGCGCCCGCTATTAATTGAAAATTTGACTCAGCTCGCCATCCGAACCGAGAGGGTAAAATCTCCCTGTTTCAACCGCATGCAAAATCATCGCCTGCTCATCAAGACCAAGCTCATCAATTTCGTCGAGAAATAAGATGCCTTTATCGGCCTCACGCAAGAGCCCCTTGCGATCGGTTTCCACCCATGCCGAGCGCGTTTCGCTTATGACCAAAAAGCATCGACATGCCAGCCTCGCCGCGAATGGTTGAGCAATTGACTTGCACAAAGGGGCCGCGCACATTGTGGCGGCGCATTTTGAGCTCATATATGCGCCGTGCCAAGAAAGATTTTCCAGTTCCTTGAGCGCCAAGAAGCAAAACAGGCTCTTTTGATGCAACGGCCACGGATTCAATCTGCGCAATCAAATGATTAAAGCGATCATTTTTCGTGCCAATTCCGCTTTTTAGAAATGTTGTGGCTTCGGCTGTTTCGACATCAAAGCGACTTTGCAATGCTGCGTAACGCGAGAGGTCAAGATCAACGATGGCCAGCGACCCCGATTTATCATTGTCAGTTCGATCATGCGGAGGTGAAGTTTGTGCCAATTTGGCAGGAATGAAGCGCGCTTCCGCAAGAAGGAACCAGCAAATCTGAGCTATGTGTGTGCCTGTCGTGAGGTGAATATAATATTCCTCGTTGTCTTCATCAAATTCATAATTCAAAGCGAAATCATATAGAGCGCCATATACTTCCTCGAGATCCCAGGGATCGTTGAATTCTATCGTATGAATGCGCACTTCAGTTTCTGTGGAAACGGTTTGAATATCTTGAGATACAAATTCGGCCAATCTTCCCAACGTTCCTGGGCAATTAGTTCCATTCGGTCGAATTTAATATCAGGTTGCTGATGCAGGCCGATTGTAGGGCGCCAGCGGTTCCACCGTGATTCGGGTTTGCCTGCGTCTTTGACTGTGCCAAGAAGGCCTATCGCTACTTTTTTCTTCATAGATATAATATTTTATATTTCCATATACATGTCAATACAAATCACCGGCGAACATTTTAAATAAATAAAAATAATTAAATAAAATCAATAATATAAATCTATTTCATTTTTTTATCCCTTTCTGGCGATGATTTTGAGATTCTATATCGAAGAAATGAAAGGATAAAACAATGGCAAACAAATCTGTGTTCGCCGCTTTAATGGGTAAATTGATGCCAGCAACGGATACGCAAAATCTAGCTGGTGGAAACGCATATGAATACGGCGCAGAACATAAGCTCGCGCAACTGGCGATGACAGGCGCGTTCTCTGATACGTTTTACGCATCAGCAGAAATACAAGTTGATGAAATGTTGAAAGCTGCTCAATTTGCTGATCCTGAGTTTTTGGCTAAGGTCGCTATATATGCGCGCCAAAATGGCTACATGAAAGATACGCCTGCGTTTTTGCTTGCCGTTCTTTCTTGCGTAGATACGGCATTATTTAAGCGCGTATTTCCGCAAGTCATCGATAATGGCAAGATGCTACGCAACTTTGTTCAGATCATGCGCTCAGGTGTTACAGGTCGGAAATCTTTGGGTTCAGCACCGAAGCATATGGTTCAGAAATGGCTTGAAGGTGCGAGTGTCGATGCTATCCTGAAAGCACAGATCGGTAATGATCCGAGCTTAGCGGACGTCATCAAGATGGTTCACCCGTCGCCAAACACAAAGGCGCGCGAAGCGCTTTACGCTTGGATAATCGGTAAGCCTTATGACATTGTGCTATTGCCAGATGTTGTTCAAGACTATGTGCGCTATCAAGCCACGGGCCATGGTGATGTGCCAAAAGTGCCATTTCAAATGCTCACCAATTTGCCGCTTGGCACAAATGAGTGGGTGGAAATTGCTAAGAATGGTGCATGGCATATGGTGCGAATGAACCTCAACAGCTTTTTACGTCACGGCGTATTTGAAGTTGAGGGCATGACAGAGCTTGTAGCGGCAAAGTTACGCAACGAAGAGGCAATCGCGAAGGCGCGGGTATTTCCGTACCAGTTGCTTACGGCGCTTCGCTCGGTAAGCGTTGAGATGCCAGATACTATTGTTGAGGCACTTGAGGACGCTTTGGAGCTGGCCACACGAAATGTGCCAGTGTTTGATGGAAAAGTTGCCGTTTGCGTCGATGTTTCAGGCTCTATGGGGTCGGCGGTTACAGGTTCGCGCCCTGGTGCAGCCAGTGTGACGCGTTGTGTTGATGTTGCCGCCTTGGTTGCTGCTTGTGTATTGCGCAAATCGCCCGATGCTCAGGTGCTGCCTTTTGATGGTGCGGTTCGCGATATTCGCTTGAATGCCCGCGATACCATTGCCACGAATGCGGAAAAGTTGAGCCGCATGATGGGCGGAGCAACCAACTGCGCAGCCCCGATGGAGCAATTGTCAAAAATGCGCCGACCGCCAGACTTGGTGATCTATGTTTCAGATAACCAATCTTGGGTTGATGCAGGCTGGGGCAATCAAGGCACGATGACAATGCGCCACTGGGCTAAGCTCAAGGCTCGCAACCCAAAGGCGAAGATGGTGTGCATTGACATCCAGCCATACGGCACATCGCAAACGAAAGAGCGCGAAGATATATTAAATATCGGAGGGTTCTCAGACCAAATTTTTGAAGTGATTGATCGCTTCGCAAAAGGAACATTAAGCGCTGACCATTGGGTTGGTGAAATTGAAAGGATACACATATGATATAAAGCAGGGGGAATGCCTGCGGGATTACATTGGATTTAGGCGGTTCGAATCCGCCTCCCAGAAATGGGAAAGATCTCGCAAAAATTTGTCCCCCACCACTTTCAGGGTTTAGCTCAGTATGGTTAGAGCGCCGCACTTGGAATGCGGAGGCCGAAGGTTCAAATCCTTCATCCCTGACCAAATTTCGCGGCAAATGCCGATAGGATTACATTTTCTAACCTCTGGAAATGCGTGGGTAGCGTCACGCTAATGCGGTTCGTATTATCGTCCAAATGATCGCAGGACGCCAGTTGTAGATCTTATCAAAATCTTGTTGCCGCACTCTTATTCTTGGCGAATGCCGAGGGAACTACATTGTAAATATCGCGGACGCGGGTTCGAATCCTGCCTTGGGAAAAACCCAAGTAGCTCAGTCAGGTAGAGCACGAATGTTTCCTCATATACTTGTCGTCAATTCGCTCCATTGGTCTAGCGGTTAGGACGCGCCACTGTCTATGGCGTAGCACGGGTTCAAGTCCCGTATGGAGCGCCAATTTTCGGTTGTAGCGCAGTGGTAGCGCGACGGATTGTTAATCCGCAGGTCGTAGGTTCGAATCCTACCAGCCGAGCCAAATTTCGCAAGGTATATGCATAGGGCTACATCAGAAAGACTATTCACATTCTTGTATTTACATAATTGGGCGAATGCCTGAGGAACTACATTGCACCATTGCGGGCTCTCGAGAGGTTCGACTCCTCCCCACGCAGGCGCTCTCTGGCATGAGCGGAACCCGAATTGTTTCTCACTTTCTTGTCGCCCAATTTGCGTTTTTAATTAGCGCAAGCACGGAACGGTAGCTCAGTGGTAGAGCGGCAGACTGAAAATCTGCGCGTCGGAAGTTCGATTCTTTCTCGTTCCACCAATACTGGATGGTAGCTCAATTGGTAGAGCAACGCGCTTTGGTCGCGTAGGCTGAAGGTTCGACCCCTTCCCATCCAGCCAAATATTTTGATAGAGTTTTTAAAAACCGACTGCAAGATAATCAGCTATGTGATTGAGCGGTAGTTTTGAAGGAGGAGCTGAGATGGGATTAGAAGCTTGGGAAGAGTTATCAGCGCGTGATGAAGATAGCGCTTGGGATATGGTTTTTAAGCAATTAGAATTTACTCCAAGTGTGCAAGCTGAGCATTTTCCGGGATTTAAAGAGCCTTCGCCATCGCTTACCTATTCAATAAGCTTGGTATATTCAGAGCGCCAAGATGAGCTAGAGGCTGATCTTAATTTGAAAGCACTTCAAGTTTTTAGAAAAATGACATCAAAAGATGAATTATTCTCGCACTTGATTGGCAACATACCTGTTATAAATTTTTTTCCACATAAGATGTCGAGTCCTTGCGGCAATAATTGGGGGATCCCCCCGTTACCGAATGGTGATTACTATATCTTTATCGAGCGGAATCTAAAGTTTGGGTGGCTTGGTCATCCATGGGAGCAAACAATTTGTCTATTTGGTGAGAAATTTTTAAAATCCATAAAAAATAATAAGCCAACGTTATTTCGAAATCCAATACGTATGAAGGATAGATTATGAAATCCGCCAAGTTTGAAGATTTTCGCAAATTTTATGAGAATCCGCCAGTGCGATATGAATTTGAAGATGTGTTTGATACTTACGATGAAGCCTTATTAGACATGAAGAGAAAAATAGATATATTACGATAAATATTTATATATAAAATTCTCTCAAAATATTCGAAAATACATTTTTTCATTTGATATCAATAAATTAATTAAATTTCATTTTTTTATATTGTTTCGACGCTGAATCTGCGAATCTATCCTCACCACAAAGAGAAAAGAAATAAGGGCGGGCGAATACGCGCCCGCCAACGAAACAAAAGGACTTAAAAAATGAGATATGTGCTTAAGCATCCAATTTTAGCAAATCACGATGATAATAGCATTATTGTCTATCAAGCTTACAATAACAGCATCGGTCGCGCAGCCGCGCAAAATTCAACCCTTGATGTGAATGGATACAGTAAAACGCGAATGACTTGGATTAAGCCATCATTCCTCTGGATGATGTACCGTTCAGATTGGGGGCAAAAAGATGACAATCAAAATTGCATACTTAAAATTAGAATTACGCGCCGAGGGTTCATTGATCTGCTTAATGCGTCTTGCTTATCGAGTTTTGATGATGAGATATATAAAAATCGCGAGGATTGGCGAAAAGAGCTCGGAACAAAACCTAATCGCGTTCAGTGGGATCCTGACAAAGATATTCACTTGTCCCCAATGCAAAGGCGCGCGATTCAAATCGGTATCAGCGCTGAATATGTCGATATGTACCTCAAAGATTGGATTGTAAGTATAGAGGACATCACGCAATTTTCTAACAGGATACATGAGCTTGCTAAAAGTGGAAAAATAAATGAGGCTGAGCAAGAACTCATAGAGGAAACTGAAGTTTCAACTGCTTGGCTAGGATTAGAATGATCAGGGCAAACTGAAACCTGATCAGATAAAGGAATTTAAAAATGGAACATAAAATCTCAGCAACTTTGCCAGAATTGATTACGGGCAAACATTTAATTGAATGGGGGCATCGCCCGAATAAAAAATTCGATCGTGCGATTAGGAAGGGTAATGAAGCGATTAAGGAAGGAAAATCCCTTGATGAGGTTCGTGAGCTTCTTGAGCCGCTGAAGCCTGCACCTCAAATTGACCTTGATGCACCGAATTCCAAAACGCTTCATATCAATATCGATGCGAGTGATGAGGACGAAAAGAAAAATGTGGAGATGGTGACGGCTTCCATGCGCGAACTTCTCCGCACGCCGACTTTGGTTGAAGGTGCAATTATGCCTGATGCTTGCCCAACAGGGCCAATTGGTACGATCCCAGTTGGCGGCGTAGTTGCGGCCAAAAACGCGATTCATCCAGGCATGCACTCTGCGGGATATTTGTTGTTCAGTTATGATCACGGATTTTGGAAATGCCGACCCAAAGGCAGTGCTTGAGAGTACGCATTCAGTGACGCATTTTGGTTATGGTGGTCGCCCAAATGGCAAGCGCTTCACTTTATCAACAAAGCTTCTTGATGCATTTCGTGAGAACAGTTTCTTGAATAATCCTAAGATTTTGCAGCTTGCGGCTGAGCATCTTGGAACACAAGGTGATGGCAACCATTTCGCTTTCGTTGGACGCTCGCGCAAAACAGGCAACACTTGTCTTGTGACCCATCATGGATCACGTGGCCCTGGCGCACATCTTTATAAGCTTGGCATGAATGTTGCTGAGCGGTTTCGCCGCGAACTTTCGCCGAAAACCTTGAAGCAGAATGCTTGGCTCCCGTTTGATGCGGACGAAGGTGCGGCATACTGGGAGGCGTTGCAATTGATTCGTAAGTGGACAAAGGCAAACCATAACGCCATCCATCAAGCTACACTCGAGAATGGTGGCTTTGCAATGAGCGACCGTTTTTGGAATGAGCATAACTTTGTGTTTAAGCGCGATGATATATTTTATCATGCCAAAGGCGCGACGCCAGCTTACGAAGGCTTTGCGGCTGATGATACGGGTAAGACTTTGATACCCCTCAATATGGCTGAGCCTGTTTTGGTGGCTAAAGGGCTTGATGCCGATCACGGTTTGGGCTTTTGTCCACATGGTGCTGGGCGCAACGTCTCTCGTTCTGAGCATAAGCGCAGAAATGATGGCATTACGCCAGAAGAGATGATGGCTAAAGAAACGGCAGGACTTGATGTGCGGTTTTATTCTGGCAAGCCAGATATTTCGGAACTACCTTCGGCCTATAAAAATGCTGATAGCGTTGCGAAGCAAATCGAAAGCCGCGGGCTTGCTGTGATCGAAGATTACATTGATCCTTATGGCTGCATTATGGCGGGTGACTTACCGCAACCATGGCTTAATAAGAAAAAGAAAGGTGCGCGCGATTGAGCGCGCCTATTTTGAATGAGGGATCAGTATGAAACGTCAAATTGATAATTTAAAACCTGCACTAGAAAGGCTAGGTAAAGCCATTGCGCTTGACCAGGGCATTGAATTGGCAATCGACAATTATGAAGCGGTAATTTCAGATTTTCCTGCTATATTTAGCTGGAAAATAGAACATTTTATTCGTGATCATGCAAATCTATATCTTAAACCTAACCAACGTCGTGGATGGCGGATATTTTCAGCGAACACAAAACCCAATGATCCAGCATCACTTCTCTTAAGATATCCTCGACTTGCTGCAGTATATCTGTGCCATAATGATGGTTTTCTACGTGAGGAGGCTCTACGCCTAATTCGCTACAATAAAGTTTGTCCATTCGTATTAGCTATACTATCAGCACGTTTAAATGATTGGGTTCCTTCTGTAAGAGCTGAAGCTTTAGCTTCGTTTATTGAAATTTTAAATTTTATCGACGATAGAACATTGCAGGTTCTGTTGCCTTTCGTATTGTTGCGTTCAACGAAATGGAAACGCTGGGAAACTATCAAGCCTAAATTTGAAAATGAGCTTACACAGGAAGAGTTTGTCAAGCGCGTGGTAAAAGCAATTATCGAAGCCAGAACAGGGCAAATGGCGCGTTGCCTTAACATTTTACAAAAATACCCCGTTTACCAAACATTCCTTTACGATATTATGAAACGTGCCGAGCAGCCAGCAGTTCGCGCCCTTGCCGCACGCACCCTGCTAAATGGTTATTATGAAACATATGCAGGTAGACAATGGCGATGGCACGACAAATCAATGGGAGTGAAGCATTTTTATAATTCTTTTGACCACCATCGTCTTGAAATCACTTACGATATTAAAGAAGTGCTTGAATTTTCTGCACAAGATAGAAGTCCGCTTGTGCGCCGATGCGTAGCAGATTTTATAATTGCTAATATTTCGAACATATCTGAATATAAAAGTGCATATCAGTTAATAGAAAGTGACAGTCACCCATTAATAAAACCACGAATAGCGAAAGTTAGGAACAAAATAAGACTATGAAGAATGATTTAACAAAAATATCAAAATTATTAAGTTATGTCCTGAGGCACAGCCTGATGCGATTGGGCTTTCGCTTGATCCAGAAGGTTGGGCGCATATTGATGAGCTGATTGAAAAAGCGGATATGCCGCTAACGCGCGTTGAGATTAAAGAGGTTGTCGCCACCAGCGATAAGCAACGATTTGCGATTTCAGATGATGGCGACTACATCCGCGCCAATCAAGGGCATTCCATTGACATTGATCTCGGATTAGAAGCCGTTGAGCCGCCAGAATGGCTATATCATGGGACTGCGACGCGATTTTTGAACAGTATTAAGGACAAAGGCCTTATCCCCTCAGAATCGGCAATACGTGCATTTAAGTGCCGATGAAGAAACGGCCACTACGGTCGGAGCGAGGCATGGTAAGCCTATAATATTGAAAATCCCAGCCTTAAAAATGCATCAGAGCGGAACGCAATTTTTCCAAGCAAAAAATGGTGTCTGGCTATGCAAGCACGTGCCCGCAAATGAGATTCAATGGTAGAAAAATAGTGCTGCCTATCAACCAATCTGCACCGTCTTTATATCTAAGAATTGAAGCAATGGCATGAAAAAATAGATATTTAAATATGATTTTTTCATATGTCGCTCGACAATAGGTTCCATCTCGGAAATGATTTTATGCTTTTGATGATGTAAATGCTCTAGACTGCCACGGGTTTCAAAAGTTGCGCGACTAATTTCGACATTTTCGCCCTTTTCTGCCATTTTGGCGAAAACATCTACTGCAGGATTGCGCTCCTTATAAAAGGCATTTCGCTTAATTGCTTCCCAACGCAAACGATACGCCTCAGACATTTCAGGTACTTTAAAATCAACCACACCTTCTAAAATTTTCAGATGAAGTTCAAAACAATCATGCCAATGCTCAATTTCCCATCCTTTCCATGCCTCATCTAGCTCTTTGCTTTTTTGATAGCACTCAGCCGACCAGATATGTAATCGCTTTGCCCGCAAATCCACATGAACTCCAAACCTAAGATCAAGGCTATCCAAAACCAACGCCTTATTCTGCAACGGTTTATACGTTTCAAAATCAAAAACCTGTGGGCCAAGCTCAAGTGTGTCTAGGTGCGCGCGTAACATAGCAATATTAACAGAAATATGATCTGCACTTTGCCAGCTCACCAAAACATCATTTGCTTCAGGGTATTCTGTATTTAGAAAAAAAAGATAGGAAGTCTGGAGGGTATTTTTTTCCATAAAGTAAATTTCTAGAAACGCCGCACAAATCGCCTAATGAAAATATCCCTTCATCAGCCCAGCGAATATTCCAACCTCTCCAATTATATGAGATTAATTCCAAATAAGCACGGCGTTGAATAATTTCGTATTTTATATCCTCACCACCAAAAAATGTGAGCTTTTTGTTATCTTTATCAAGAACACAACCACCCTCACACGAAGTATCATCCAACCATTCATCGTGCGGCTTTGGATCCCGTTGAATGATAAACGCCTCAGCAAGCTCTGGGCCCCAAAATAAATCATTATCAATACGGTTGGCACACCAATGATCATAATAAAGTTTGTAATTACCATCTTCTATGATGATTAAATTTGCACGTTGTCCCAATATGTTGCCAATATCTTAATATGTTGCTGTGATTATTTTACATCAACAATAATAACATGCGTAACAGATTGCAAAAAACTATTTGATTTTTGAACGGGGCTTGCGTTATTAAAATTCCCAACCGTTGCATTTCGCGACAAACATTAACCCCTAATTTGAAAGGGCAGAATATGAACCATATCATCTCAAATGCCCGTCTGGGTTACTAAGCGTTAAAGCGCAATAAAATCATCATTACATTTATTCATTAGGTCTTCATGGCCTGAATATTCTATTTTTTAGGAAAATTATCATGGGCAATTCTGTCTTTGGTGATCGGTGCTCTGCGCCTATCACACACCGTTTCTATACGCCAAATTCATGGGTTGATGGGCGTAGCTGAGACACAACTTCAAGACGTCACCAAGCTTGCTGGTGTAACAAAAATAGCTGCCTTTCCCGATTTGCACCCTGGCAAATACGGGCCTGTTGGCTGTGCGATTTTGGCAGATCGTATTTACCCCGAGTTAATCGGAAACGACATTGGATGTGGTATGGCGCTTTTCGCTCTTGACCTACCTGCGCGAAAACTAAAGCTTGAAAAAGCAGCAAAACAATTGCGCAAGCTAGACAATACTACCGCTGACGCTTTCGGTTTCGGTACAATCGGTGGGGGCAATCATTTTTGTGAGCTTCAGAAAGTTGACGAAAGCCAAACGCCATTCTTGTCAAAAGGGCAACTGTGTATTCTTGTGCACACTGGTTCTCGGGGCTATGGTGATCGTACATTTAGTCGATGGCGAGATGGTATTTCATCAAAGCTTCATCCAACAAAAAACAGGGAGGAGCTTTACCTTCATGATCATGCGGCATGCGTCAATTTCGCGCGCGAGAACCGTTTTCTAATCGCGCAACGTGCGGCGAGATTGCTATGCTCAAATGCGACTTTGATCGCAGATGTTCCGCACAACCTGATTGAGTCGACGCAAAATGGATGGCTCCATCGAAAGGGCGCAGCGCGTGCAGACACGCTTGTTCCACTTGCAGGATCGCGTTCCAGCCATAGCTACCTCATGCGTCCACTTCAAAACAGTGATGCACTTGGATCTCTTGCGCATGGCGCCGGACGTCGCTTCAATCGTTCGCAAATGCAGGCACGCATTAAGTTGCAATCTCATCTTAAGGCGCAAGAGCGTAATCGCTTTGGCGGGCATGTGATTTGTGATGATCGCGCAGCTTTGGCGGAAGAGGCTGCGGAAGCTTATAAATCTATATCTATGATCGTTGATGATCTGGAGCGGTTTCAAATCGCTATGCCCGTCGCCAAATTCACACCACTTGTGACGTTTAAAAATGCAAAACATGGAGATAAGAAATGAAGAAGGACTTACTCATAACAGGCGGCCAAGGGCCGAAGGAATGTGCGCTTGCTCTGCAAGGTGTGTTCGAAATTATGCAGAATGAAGCTAAATCGTTAGGTCTCGAAGTAACAAGTTCAGAAAATGATGAAAAACTCCCGCGTTTCTACTATTATTTCAGTAGAAGGTGAGAAAGCGGAACATTTTTGTAAAGCGTGGGTGCGGGGCAATTTTGTGGCGCTCGCAAAGCCCAATTCGCCCTCGCCATAAACGTAAAAAACTGGTTTATCGAAGTCTTTGAAATTCATAGGCCTAATCCGTCGTGGAAGCTAAGCGAGCAAGATATTCGCTATGAAACTTTTCGTGCGGGTGGCCCAGGTGGCCAACATCAGAACACAACCGATAGCGCAGTTCGTGCAGTTCATGTGCCGACAGGGTTGCAGGCAGTCTCGCGAACAGAGCGCTCACAACATCGCAACAAGGCCAATGCGTTACGGCAGTTGGAAAAT
Organism: Morinoia aosen; assembly: GCA_030386875.1. Taxonomy (NCBI): domain Eukaryota; kingdom Metazoa; phylum Arthropoda; class Malacostraca; order Amphipoda; family Talitridae; genus Morinoia; species Morinoia aosen. The sequence goes on from JASJYW010000026.1 coordinate 20,868,636, forward strand.
CTATTTCTCGCAAGAGAAATCGAAAGCCAAATGCGCACGGAAACGGCCCTGCACAATCATCACAAAGATATTCAGCGCGGTAACCCAATCCGAACGTTTATTGGGGCTAATTTTAAAGAAGAAAGGTTGAAATGAGATTTGATCAACTTGATAGCATCAAAACTAATCTAGAGATTGCAACATCAAGCGATATTTTCTTGGGTGGTTTAGCACTTGGTTTAATTGGTGCTTGCTTTGCGATTTTGCGCCAAGTTTTGCTTTATGCGCAGGTGGCTTTTGTTCGCCGTATAACTATGCAAGTTACTATTGATAACCGCTCACCACATTATCGACATTTTTGGCTGTGGGCAAATAAACACAATGTGTTTATTCGATCTCGTCGTTTAAGAGATACGGGCTTTGATGATAACGATGAACGAAATTTCGTACCTGCAACAGGAAAACACTGGTTTTTCTACAAAGGCAGGCTTGGGCAAATTAATCGAGAAATTGAAGAGAGAGCCAAAATTGGTGGGGTACATTCATCAAAACTTTTAGAGACGCTTACCATCACAGTCTTCATGACGCCCATAACTGAAATTATGTCATGGCTTACCGAGGGCAGTAGACTTGCCAGGTCTCAAGACCGATCAGCTCCAGTACTCTGGTCGCTACAAGATGGATGGTGGGAAAATGTAAGTCAGTTACGCAAACGCGCTATTTCGACATTGATCGTTGATGATGATCGCATCGAGAAATTGATTGCTGATATTAAGCAATTTTACATGTCTGAAAAAATGGGTATGATGATCGTGGGATTCCTTGGAGGCGGGGGGTATCTTTTGTATGGTCCACCTGGAACGGGGAAATCTAGTGTGATCCGCGCCATTGCGAGTGAGTTGTCACTTGATATCGCTAACCTTGATGTTGGTCGTGTTGGTCTTACTGATGAAGCCCTGCGCCAAGGAATATGTAGCGCGCCCAAAAACGCTTTAATTGCAATCGAAAGACATTGACGCAATTTTTCGCGGGCGTGAAAATAGTGACAAATTAATGGGCGTGAGTTTTTCGGGGCTTCTAAACGCTATCGACGGTGTGGGCGCGCAAGAAGGGGCGGGCTTTGATTATGACGACTAATCACCCCGAGCGACTTGACCCAGCACTCATTCGTCCAGGGCGTATTGATATGAAGATTGAACTTGGCCCGGTCGGTGCGAAAGCTGCGGGAGAGATTTTCGAGCGCTTTTTTCCAGCGCAACATGAGCTTGCAAACGAGTTTGCTAAGGCGCTTGAAGGACAAAAAATCATACCAGCGCGCTTGCAGGCTTGGCTCCTTGAAAACGCGGATCAACCTGAAAATGCGGCTAAAGCAGGAGGGCTAATATTGAATTAGGTATAATGAACGGCAATGTTTTGGTGAAGCTTGCCACTATTTCAAAGATTTTGGAATGGTTCTGCTGGAAAAAGCGCCGTGAGGCGCTTTTTTGTTTAGGCGGTTTCTGTAATTATTAACATGCCAGAGTTAAGTGCCTAGATTTTTGCAAGCGATTACGTCACAAGGGTCACGATACGTCGCGCGGGTTTCTGTGGGCCGATTTATGTTGAAAACATTAGTAAAATTATCAACAAAAGAAGAAAGTTATAAAATCTCTTAAATAGTGATCACAAATTATATAGCTGTGATCACTATTGCCGATTGGGTAATCAAGGGACTTGGCATTCAGGGACTTTCGTGACAAAATGTGCCAAAAATTAAGGAGAGAGTATGTCTGCCCCAAATCTCGGCAATCGCCCACTTAGTCCCTTCATGCTTGGATCAGCCTATCGCTTCCAAATGAGTTCCGTAACTTCGCTTATTCATCGCGCAACAGGTTGCGGACTTTTCTTCAGCTTCGTCCTTATCGTTCTCTGGATTGCTTCGGTTGCAGCGGGCGGCGCATTTTACGACATATGCAATGGATTGTTACAAGCTGGCTCGTGAAGCTCGCCTTCCTCCTTTCGATCTGGGCGCTTTGGTACCACTTCCTTAACGGCATTCGTCACCTCGCTTGGGATCTTGGCTATGGCTTCGATCTCGACGTCGCCGCCAAGACAGGCTGGGCCGTCATCATCGGCTCGGTCGTCCTTACGCTCATCACATTAATCTTCATTTAAGGAGATATCATGTCTTTCTATACTGACCGCAAAAAAGCAAACGGACTTGGCTCTGCCAAAACAGGCACGGAGCACTTCATCGCTCAGCGCATTTCCGCATTCGCGCTTATCCCCCTCACGATCCTCTTCATCATTTTTGTTGCGCCCTATATTGGCGCGGACATGGTGACGGCCAAGCTCGCTTTTGGGGATTATTGGCGCTCGCTTATAGCTGCGCTTATGGCGATTTTCGTGGGCTTGCATATCGTTCAAGGTCTTCAAGTCGTTCTTGAAGATTACATCAGCCACAAAGGGCTTCGCGTTTTCGCAATTTTCAAACTCAAAGCTGGCGTCGCTATCCTCGTGATCGCGGTTCTCTGGGCGCTTGTTCGCTTGCATTGGCATAAAAACGGATAAAATATTATGACTGCATATGAAATTATTGATCACGAATACGATGTCGTTGTTGTCGGCGCTGGTGGCGCTGGCTTGCGTGCGACTTTGGGTATGGCGGAGCAAGGACTTAAAACGGCTTGCGTTTCAAAAGTTTTCCCAACCCGCTCGCCATACGGTTGCAGCCCAAGGCGGTATCGCCGCTTCGCTTGCCAATATGCCAATCGACGGCGTTTCGCCAAATGATCATTGGCAGTGGCACTATTTCGACACCGTGAAGGGTTTGACTGGCTTGGCGATAACGACGCAATGGAATATCTTGCGCGCGAAGCTCCTGCGGCGGTTTATGAGCTTGAGCATTATGGCGTGCCGTTCTCTCGCACGGAAGAAGGCAAAATTTATCAGCGCCCCATTCGGCGGCCACACAACTGAATTTGGCGAAGGCCCTGCCGTGCAGCGCACATGCGCCGCGGCCGACCGTACAGGCCACGCCATCTTGCACACGCTTTATGGCCAGTCGCTCAAGCATAATGCTGAATTTTACATCGAGTATTTCGCGATTGACTTGATCAAATCCGAAGATGGCGCGATCCAAGGCCTGCTTGCATGGAAGCTTGACGATGGCACATTGCACCGCTTCAATGCGAAAATGGTCGTGCTTGCAACGGGTGGATATGGTCGTGCGTACTTCTCGTGTACCTCAGCACATACATGCACAGGCGATGGCGGCGGCATGGTTGCGCGCCAAGGACTTCCTTTGCAAGATATGGAATTCGTTCAATTCCACCCAACTGGGATTTATGGCTCGGGCTGTTTGATCACGGAAGGCGCGCGCGGCGAAGGCGGCTATTTGACGAACTCTGAGGGCGAGCGCTTCATGGAGCGCTATGCGCCCAAATACCGCGACCCTCGCGCCACGCGACTTCGTATCGCGCTCAATGACTATGGAAATCCGCGAAGGTCGCGGCGTTGGCGAGCATAAAGACCACATCTATCTTCACCTTGATCACCTTGATCCAGAAACGCTTGCGCTTCGTCTTCCAGGGATTACAGAATCAGCCAAGATTTTTGCGGGCGTTGATCTGACGCGCGAGCCTATCCCTGTTTCTGCCAACGGTGCATTATAACATGGGCGGCATTCCAACCAATTATTGGGGCGAAGTTCTGAACCCAACTGCCAAAGATCACGACCGCATTCAGCCGGGCCTCATGGCCGTTGGTGAAGCGGGCTGTGCGTCGGTACATGGCTCTAACCGTCTTGGCTCTAACTCGCTTATCGACCTTGTTGTATTTGGTCGTGCGGCGGCGATTAAAGCAGGCCAAATCCTCAATCCAGATGAGCGAAACGCGCCACTTAATCAGAAATCCGTTGATGAAGCGCTTGATCGTTTTGATCGTATTCGCCATGCCTCTGGCGGTACGACTGTTGCTGATCTTCGTCTTGAAATGCAGCGCTCAATGCAAAATCATGCGGCCGTTTTCCGCGCTTCTGATAGCTTGAAAGAGGGCGTTGAGAACATGACTGAGATCGCCTCAAAACTCCCTGATATCTCTGTGACGGATCGCTCGATGATCTGGAACTCAGACTTGATGGAAGCGCTTGAGCTTGAGAACCTCATGCCGAATGCCTTGGCGACAATTCACGGTGCAGAAGCGCGTCATGAAAGCCGCGGCGCACATGCGCATGAGGATTATCCAGAGCGCGACGATAAGAAGTGGCGCAAGCACACATTGGCGACGGTAAACGGCACGAAGGTGAAGTTGACCTATCGTAACGTTCACACTGAGCCGTTAACAACACCAGAACAAGGCGGCATTGATCCGAAGATCATCGCGCCAAAAGCACGGGTATTCTAATGCGAAATATTTTAACCATAGCGATCATCGCGGGCTTATTAACTGCCTGCACGGAGCAAGAGCAAGCTGATGTTGCGCGCCAAACAGCGAAGTCCATTTTGACACCGATCGTTCAAAAGCAGTTTCCTGGCAAAAATAGCGAGATGATCACAAATTGTGCGATCAATAACGCAACAACTCAAGAAATCATTTCGCTTGGCGCGGGTGCGGTGACACAAAACACGGCCGAGACGTCAAATGTTGCAGGCCGCCTACTTAGCAAGCCAGCTCTTAGCAAGCCAGCTACAATCGAATGCATTACAAAAGCTTTGCTTGGTATATCGTAGACTATTTCGAGGAATGAATATGAAACTCAGACACATTATTTTTTGCCTTCCATTTGCGCTTGTGGCCTGTGGACAAGGCAAAACTTACACAGATGAGGAGATTAAAAATATTTGCCTTGAGAGAAAAAGTTCGGCAGAAGGTCCGCGCGGTGCAGCAAAGCTCTCAACGGGTACGCGCGGCACGTCGGTTGGCCTTTCGATAAGTGTGAGTGATAGCTATCTGCGTGGCCTTGATCCTGAGGCCGTTTATGAGCAATGTGTGCAGAAATTCAGCGCACAAATGCCAAAGCGAAAGGCGCCACATGAGAAAAGTTGGCGGTGCAGAATATCTGGATTTCTTAGAAAATATTCATAATCGGTTCTCACCTAATTTATATTTAGATATTGGTACGCGAAACGGTGAGAGTCTTGCTTTGGCGCAGTGCCGCTCCATCTCAATTGATCCCGCTTATGACGTTAAAATAGATATTATGGGAAAGAAGTCTGCTCTTGCTTTGCATCAAATATCTAGCGATGATTTTTTTGCCGTTTCTCAAAACATCGAACCTATTCGCGGCAAAGTCGATTTGGCGCTTCTTTCGGGTAAGCATCTCTTTGAGCAGCTTTTAAGGGATTTTATAAATACCGAAAAACTTGCATCAGCGAATGGTAAGATTCTTTTACATAATTGTGTTCCATGGAATGCGTTTATGTCCACCCGAGTTCAAGCAACTCAGCATTGGTTGGGTGATCTTTGGAAAATTGTACCTATTTTACAGAAATACCGACCTGATTTAAATTTGACAATTTATGATGCTCGGCCGACTGGGTTAGTACTTGTTCACAATCTGGACCCAAAGAATACAATTTTATCTCAAAAATATGATCAGATCGTTGATGAATACCTGAAAGAGAAAGATGTCGAAGATATCGTAAATGCGTTTGAATTGACGCGCACTGGAAGTTTTAATCCCCTACAAAATTTTTCAACAAAACCTAGGGAAAAAGTTCTTCATTTTGCAATTCAAACCCCATGTCCGCGTCCCAAAGGCTCTGCTCTTTGGGGGGATTGGCATTACGCGGTCGGGTTGCAAAACGCTTTGAAGCGCATGGGGTATACAGCAAGCGTTCGAACAATGCGCGATTGGTCGCAACAAGATCATATCGATCAGATTGACATCGTTATTCGCGGTAAGGAGCCATATAAATCGAATTTTGGTCGGAAAACCATTTATTGGGTTATCTCAAATTCCGACACTATTGAGTCAGATGAGTTGACAGAAATTGAATGGTTTTTTTTGCGCAAGCACCAGTCTAACTGAAAAAATGCAAAATCTTACCGATGGTATGTCCTCGTTTCTGCCGCAAGCATTTGATGCGGATCGTATGATGTGTGTTGAAGATAATCGCTTGGGTGCCGCAGGTTTTGTTGGCTTGTATCGCCCAAAGTCATATGATCGACCAATTGTTCGTTGGGCAGTTAATGCAGGCATCCCGCTTGAACTTTATGGTATTGGTTGGGAGGGAAGTTATGCCGAAAGTTTTCTAAAAGGTGGTTTTGTTAAGAATCAGGAACTGTCTACTATCTACAATAAGTATAAGATTATTTTGAACGATCACACGCCAGCCATGAAAAGTGATGGGCTATTATCAAACCGTACATTTGATGCGCTCGCTTGTGGTGCGGCTGTTATATCTGACGATGTTTCTTGGCTACCTGATGAGTTTTTGCCGTTTGTGGAGCGCGTTTCAGATGAAGCTTCCTTGCGTTCTGCTCTTGATAAGATATTGAGTGAGAGCAAAGAAAAACAAAATGAGCGGTATCGTTTTGCGGAAACTTATATGCGCGAGAACCATAGCTTTGACCAACGCGCGAATGAAATTGTTAATAGAATTAATCAATTAGACCTTTAACGATAAGGAAAAGAACATGGCTGAATTCAAACTCCCTAAAAACTCTCGCATGACAGTGGGCAAAACTTGGCCCGTTCCTGAAGGCGCAACGAATATTCGCACCGTTAAGGTTTATCGCTACGACCCTGACACGGGCGTGAACCCGCGCCTTGATACCTACTTTATTGATGAAGATAAATGCGGGCCTATGGTGCTTGATGCCTTGATCAAGATCAAAAACGAGATCGATCCAACGCTGACTTTCCGCCGCTCTTGCCGCGAAGGGATTTGTGGTTCTTGTGCGATGAATATCGACGGCGGCAACACTCTTGCCTGCATCAAAGGTCTTGATGAAATCAAGGGCGATGTCAAAATCTATCCACTTCCGCATATGCAGTTGTGAAGGACTTGATCCCCGACTTGACGCATTTTTATGCGCAACACGCATCAACAATGCCATGGCTTGAGACAGTAACAAACAAGCCGCAAAAGGAATGGCGCCAATCAATTGAAGATCGTGCCAAGCTTGACGGTCTTTATGAGTGCGTGATGTGCGCATGTTGCTCGACGTCTTGCCCAAGCTATTGGTGGAATTCTGATCGCTATCTCGGCCCGCAGCTTTGCTTCATGCGTATCGCTGGATTATTGATAGCCGCGATGAAGCAACGGGGCGCGCGCCTTGATGACCTTGAGGATCCGTTCAAGCTCTATCGTTGCCACACAATTATGAACTGCGCGAAGACTTGCCCTAAGGGTCTGAATCCTGCAAAGGCGATTGCCGAAGTGAAAAAATTAATGGCTGAGCGTCATCTTTAAGATACGCGGAATTCTAAAGAACGCCCCGATTTGGGGCGTTTTTTTGTTTGTGGTTATTAATTCAGCTTGCCGATTGACCAGAAGAACGTCTCTCCTGAGCTATCATCAACGCCGTCGTTATCCGTCGATGCCCAAGCTGTGCCATCCGCGAAAATCGCAAGACCCTCGGTTTTATCAACAACGTAGCCATTCTGCGCTTTAAGGTCTGGCAGGAGGTCATAGGCCTCGGTTTTGCTGACGACAGGAAGCTCGCCGCCAAGAGGCGCAGGGGTCATCTCGCTAAGTGGCACTCGGTAAATCTTCTTAATCGCCGCTTTTTCGCCAATCTGATTATCGCGCTCAATCACGTAAACATTGTCACCAAATGCGGTGATTTCAGAAAGCCCAACCCAGCCATTCTTAACCGCCGCTTTCGGATAAAGCACCGCACCCCATTCCTTGGTTACGATATTGTAAGAGACAAGTTTCGAGTGGTTCTCAGGATCGCCATCCCATTCGCGCTGAACTGCCATCCAAAGCGTGTCGCCAACTTTCGTGATACCCTCAAATCCGAAGCGCTTTTCCCCAGCAAGAAGCGCTTCAGGAAGCATAATCTCCTCCGCAATTTCGCCGTCCGCACGAATATGGTAAATCGCATGAGGGATTTCTTTTTCCGTATTGCCTTCTGATGCAACCCAGTACCCGCCTTCACCGTCAAGCGTGATGCCCTCCATGTCGAGATTGAGTGCTGGCTTGTTGCCATTTCGCGTAACGCGCAGGGCGTTTGTGATTTGCGCTGGCTTTTTTGTCGTGTCGATTGTGAAAATTGTCGGTTGCTTGCCATAGAAGCTATCATTCACGGCATAAACCACCCCATTTTCACCCGCAACCATGCCAGAAATTGCGCCCCAGCCTGTTAGCTCGTTCATTCCTGCGGAAGTCAGTTGTGGGTAATTGCCCGAAGCATCCTGACGTTCAAAAAGCATAACATGCGAACGTGGGCCATCATCCTCAACAAGATCAACCTCATTCGCCGAAACAAGAAGATTGCGCTCAGGAATGGCGACGTAGCCTTCAGGGCCAATGCCAGATGGAAGAATTTGCTTGAGAATAGGCGCAGAAATATCGCTTACATCATAAACAGCAACCGCAGATGCGCGCTCCGCCCCGACGAACATATAGGGCGTCCCGTCGAAAACAGCCGTCTCGATTGACTCAGGCTCAACTCCCTTAGCGTCCGAGCGCTTGTCAGGATAATGGCCGATTTGAATAAGCGCTTGCTCGAAGCTTGTGCCGCTTTCATAAACAATTGTGCCATCTTTATTGAAGATCGTCCAGCCGCGAGAGCCGCCGTCCATATCGCCTTCATTCGCGATGGCGAAGTGATCGTCGTCAATCCATTTGACCGAGTCAGGCTCGCGAAGGCGGCCAGCTTGGCTTTCATTGAAAATCAGTGCGGCGCGCTCATCTGTCGCGTCGATGTTCTCAAGATCAACCGAACCAGCTGAGAAGCTATTGAGAACCTCGCCATCTTTGCTCACAATCGCGAGATGGTTGTTTTCTTGCATGGTGATGACGATTTCGCCGAGGCTGTTGATGTCAACAAATTCTGGCTCCGGGTCTTCGGGGGAGATTTCGGCAAGCCCCGTTAGCTCAACTTTTTTCAATGTGTCGCAATCAAGAACGCCTTCGCCTGTAAGACCAACTGTCACGAGATAGCCTGCTGGCATTTGGCCAACGCGACCGTCGCCCGCTTCCTCATCGCGCTGGTTTTCAATTGCAATTGCCGCGAAGCTTTTATCTTTCGCAATTGCAACACTGTCTGGTTGCCCGCCAAGGGTCGCATTTATCTGTAATTGTGCCATCTTCAATATTGACGGAGGCCACAAATCCAGATGGCTCAGTAAAGCTTGCAGATGTGTTCACGCCCACGATCGCAAAATTACCAGCGATGCCAGCAGAAGTTGGCTCGCCATCAAGGACGATGTTGCCAAGTGGTTTTGGGTTTTTGGGGTCGGTGATGTCGATGCGACCAAGCGCGCCAAGGGGGCTGTCTGTATAAACGAGCGTGTTGCCATCAGCCGTTGCTGCAATGATTTCTGAGGAGGTTGGGCGTTCTTTATCTTCACCATCGGCCATATTGTCGATTGTTGCAAAAGATGAAATGCGGTTGAAATTCATTTCGGCTTGCGCCCCCGAAGCCATGAGCGCAAGGAGACATGAAGTTGCTAAAAGTTGATTTTTCATGAAGATTCCCATTTTAATGATCGTAAATGGGTAGCGCTCGCGCGTGTCAATAATATGACATTTGAGATAGGGTATATTTGGAATACCCTATCATTGGCATTAGTGTAGTACCATGTGGCACTGGCCATTAGAGGTTTTAGCCATTGTTTTACCCGCTGAATCTAGGCGCGCGGTTACACGCTTGCGCTTCACAGGATTATCGCCCAATTTGCAGACTTGCACCTCCTCACGGAATTGAATCGTGACTTCGCAATAAGATCCAATTTTACGGGCAGAAACAATCGTGCCCTCAAATGGCTGACCAAGATAGACGCCATGAACAAGCGCGCCAAGTTGATAGATGCGTGTTTGAGATTTTGCGCTCAGCGTATTCCAATCTCGAAATCCATGCGACTTCGCGACAAGTTCTAAGCTGTGGCCATGCGAAAGATCGTATCCTTCTGCTTCAAGTTGTTTGCGCAGGCGCTTTGCTTGCGACTTATATTCTGAAATTTCCATCAGTTTTCCTTTAAAAATATGAGAAGGTGCCCGCGTTGCCTTCTTTTCAAAAGAAAAGAGACGTTTTGTTTTCGAACTTTACCAAATTGCGAGCGGCAGGTGTTCGTAACCTTGTGGGGCAGTTAAGTGATGGGGGCGTGGATTTCAAGTGAAAAACTGTATTGCCACGCGCGGATTGTACTGACTGTGATAATCTGGATACAAAAAAGGCGACCCGAAGGCCGCCCATTTAGGAATTTGATTTGAGCTTATTTGCTAAGAATGCGCTCGGCGTATAGCTCGGCGATTTGTACTGCGTTAAGCGCCGCGCCCTTGCGGAGGTTGTCCGAAACGCACCAAAGATTGATGCCGTTATCAATTGTGCTGTCTTGACGGATACGGCTAATGAAAGTCGCATAATCGCCCACGCATTCCTTCGGCGTGATGTAACCGCCTGGCTCGCGCTTATCGACAACCACGATCCCCGGAGCATTTTGCAAAATTTCACGCGCTTCGTCTTCGTCAAGGAACTCTTCAAACTCAATATTGATCGCTTCTGAGTGACCTACAAAAACAGGGACGCGCACACATGTTGCCGTAACCTTGATTTTCGGATCAACGATTTTCTTCGTCTCAACGACCATTTTCCATTCTTCTTTGGTTTGGCCGTCTTCCATGAAAACGTCAATTTGTGGAATGACGTTGAAAGCGATTTCTTTAGGGTAAACGCTCGCTTCAACTTCTTGACCTGGCACGTAAATGCCTTTCGTCATGTTCCAAAGCTCGTCCATGGCTTCTTTACCAGAACCCGAAACGGATTGATAAGTCGAAACCACAACGCGTTTGATGCGCGCACGATCATGAAGCGGCTTGAGCGCCACGACCATTTGCGCAGTTGAGCAATTCGGGTTCGCGATGATCATTTTGTTTTTGTAACCCTCAATTGCGTCAGGGTTAACCTCTGGCACGATCAGCGGGATAGCTTGATCGTAGCGATAGAGCGATGAATTATCAATAACTAGACAACCCGAAGCGGCGGCTTTCGGCGCGTAAGTTTTTGTCGCGTCTGAGCCAATCGCGAAAAGGGCAATATCCCATCCCGTGAAATCGAAAAGATCAATATCCTGAACCTTCAAGGTCTTGTCGCCAAAAGAAACTTCCGTGCCCTTAGAGCGCGAAGATGCAAGAACCGCAATTTCCGTGATCGGGGAATTCGCGCTCTGCTAAAATATTCAACATTTCTTTGCCCACATTTCCAGTGGCGCCAGCAACAACGACTTTATAGCCCATTATTTGGTTTCCTTTCTATAATGGTCGCCAAATACACGGTTTTTAACGCAATGTGAATAAGGGCTTGCGAATAAATACGTTTAGTTATGTCTAGGTCGCACCGCCTAAACGGTGCGCCGAATATTTATGCGGACATTTGTTCGCGAATAACGTCGATTGTCATGCCGATGAAGAGATAAGTTGAGAACAAGATGAAGAACACCGCCAGCGTGGAGAATAGTTTTTTCGGATAGGCTGGCTTAAATGAAGTGTTCGGTGGCGTGCTCGTTGTTAGGAATTTAGATTGCTCATTGGCCGTCGCAAGAGCGCCCGTGTAGAGTGCGCGCTGTGCCTCAACGGTCGCGACTTGAGCGCTAATGCGTGAGTCTAAAATAATCATATCGGTTTGAAGCTCCAATGCACTTTTACCAGAATTCCCCTCTTCGTTTAATTCAGCCATAATATTGTTGATAAAGATTTGGATACTATTAACCTTGTCACGTGCTGCGTTTACGCGAATTCTGTTCGGCGTAGGATTGGCTTCAATCTGTCTTAATTCATCTTGAGCGAGCCTGAGAAGCGCTTGTTGTTCAAGAAGCTGTGATGTGATGGCTTGAGCGTCGGCAAGAACGTCAGGACTTCCCTCAATGGCACCTTGGAGCTCAATCTTTTCCTTTTTTAGCACTTCAAGCTGCTGTTGCTCGTGCTCCAGTGCTTTTCGCGCTCTTTCGAGCTGACCTTCTTGAACGCGCTCATTTTGCTCATCCATTTGAGTTTCTGCATATCCAATAATTAAATTGGCGATTTCCTTGCCGTCTTTTGGATCGGGTGTTTTGACTTCAATTTTTAAAATACGCTCCGTGGTATCATAGGTAGATTTCACGTATTTTTTAAAGGCTTTGTAGCGTTGGTCTGGGGTAGCATCGGTTTTAACGCGCGTGAAGCGGTCTATGTTTTCCCCCATAAAGAGGGCAGGAAGATCGTAATCTTTTTCAAGCTTTTCAAAGATAACGCCACTTTCCATATAGTTTTGCAGGCCGATCGTCTCTTCGTCGCCCATAATCTTACTAAGATCAAAACCTGCTGCCCCGCCACCCGCTTCCGTTGCGACGGCAGTTTTAATTAAAAGCTCGGCTTTGGTTGCGTAAAGCGGCGTCGCGATCGTATATTGATAAAAACCAAAAAGAAACGTTGGCAGACCAATGAATAAGAAAAAACGTAGCAGCATGAGGCGTAGTCTGCGCGAGCGTTTTTGTGTCATGCGGCTTTGGATTTTGTCGATTTCTTTTTGGCGCTCTTCTCGCGATTGCAAGGCGGGAACAGGCGCGTCCTTAGAGGCTTTCATCGGCAGATTTCCAGGAGCCATGCTGATCATCGGGAATGTTTTTCCCTGACTAGCGTTCTGGGGCGTTTGAGCCTGCGCCCCTGCTTGCGCCTCTGTGCCAGCTTGCGCTTCTGGTTTTGAAACTTGAAACTCTACGCCTTTTTCGACAAGCATTTGCGCCGCCTCTATCCCATTTTTTGGGGTAAGGCCGAGCTGTTTGGCTTTTCGTCGCGCAGATCTCAGATCTGCGGCGGAATAAGTTATTTCAGTTTGTTCTTGAGTGTCTTCAGGATTTTGCGGACCAGTCATAAAGCTCTTTTGCCTCGTCTATTGTGTCAAAAAAATGTAATTTACCGTCGCGTAAAACGGCGGCCTCTTTGCAGAACTCCCTAATCAATTTCTCCTCATGTGACACAATAACAGCGGTCGCATATTCGAGTTTGTCAGCGAGTAATCCCCCAGCGCGCGCGTTAAATTCTGCGTCAGTTGTTCCGGGTAGTGATTCGTCGATGAGGAATACATCATAATCGAGGCAAAGCAAAATCGCATAACGCGTTCGCTCGGCCATACCTGTTGAGTAGGTCTTCATCGGTTGGTCGAAATACTCCCCAATATCTGAAATATATCGGCATTGCGCCTCCGTTGCGTCAACGTCCATATCATGCATGCGCGCGAGGATACGGATGTTTTCAGCCGCAGAAAGCTTTGGACCCATGCCACCAATAGGGCCAAGGGGAAAAGATACCTTACACTTGCGGTAAATTCTTCCTTCATCGGGTTTTTCCGTGCCTGCCATCATACGAATGATGGTAGACTTTCCTGTGCCGTTGCGTGCAAAAATACCGATAGACTTTCCGAGTTCAATCGTAAAAGACGCATCATTGAGAATGACTTTTCTTTGAGTGCCCGTCCAAAACGACTTGCTGACATTGCGAAATTCGATTGACAATTAAACTACGCCTCCGGTTTCACATTGAGTATTTTTGCACAAATAAATGTGATAACTGCGCCAAAGAAACTTAATAAAGCACCCATTTTCGCGGCATCTTGGACGGCCTGCATTGTCGCGAGGTCAACGCCTGTAAGCCCGCGTGTTTTAAATGCGGCAACCGTGACGAAAAGCGAAACCGTAAATCCAATGCTTGCGATTGTTCCAACCAAGAATAAATCCTTGAAGCTCATCCCCTGGGGGAGGCCTAGGCGCATTGGCACAGCGGCGATCCAGCCCATGAGGAAGATGCCGAGTGGCTTGCCGATGAGAAGGCCGCCGAGAACCGCCCATGTCGCGGGTCCTACAGCTGTGAGCATAACGCCCGCGTTGCAAAGACCAAAGAAGAAGAGAACGATTTCAACTGGAATTTTGAGTGCATGCTCCAAAGTGTTAAGAAGATCGTGAAGATGTTGTTCGGCTTCGGCGAAAATGCCGAATGCGCGGTCTGCGTGTGGGATAGTGGGAATAATTGGGAGCAAGCCAAGCGCAGGGTGGATGCCTGCATATTGAAAGCCGAACCAAGAGATGATGCCCGCGATAATATAGGGAATTGCGCCAAATTTTTTGCGGACCTTAGTCGAATGTGGACGATCTTTAAGGCCGCGGTCCTTTCTGCGCGGGAGGGCGTTGAAAAGGAGAAACACGGTTAAGGCCGCCGCGAATGACATAAGCAACCATTGAAGTTGTAAGGCTTCACTTGGGTAGGCTACGGCGATGATGATAAGGCCAATGGCGTCGTCGGCTATTGCCAGAAGGAGCAGAAAACGGATGGCGGGGTGCCCCGCGCCAAAGATGATGCGCCCAATAAGGTATGAAAAAGCGATGTCGGTTGCAGTGGGCACTGCCCAGCCGTTTTTGAGCGCGTCAAATGTTGTTGAGCCGAAAAAGGAGGCGATCGCGAAATAAATCAAAATTGGCCCGATCATGCCGCCAGATGTTGCCACGAGCGGCGCAAGTGCTTTTTTGCCACGCAATGAGCCGTTTTTAAGGATGATGGCTTCCCAAACCTCTTTACCCGCAATAGCGAAAAAAAGCGCCATCAAAACGTCGTTCACAAGATAATGCAAAGTCAGTTCGCGAGCTTCACCATGAACTTGACCAATCCAAGGATTTGTCCAAAAATTAAACTCGATAAAGGCCTCATAAGAGTTATGATCAATATTTGCCCATACCAACGCAATCACTGCACCGATAATGAGCAGCAGTGAATAGGTTGATAAGAAATTCCAAACACGATACATTTCGACTCCCCTTTAGCACTTTCCTTAATTAATTACCTTTAAATAGTTGATTTAGGAGTATAAAACAACCGCAACGCGTCTACATACCATGATGTAGCTATATAAAAGTTAAAGGATTGCATTTGAAACCTCAGAATTTATTCCAAATTCTATATAGACCTATTTTCGTACCTATCAAACTTTCAGAAACGGGTGAGCCAAGTCCTGCTGTTTTTGAAATTTCGGATCGCGATCTTGTATTGGGATTTTCATCGGCGCTTTCACTCGCCATGATGTGCGGGGAGGGCACGGAATTTATAGAGCTTCCTGCGAAAACTTTATTTGCGGATTTGCAAAAAGCGGAACTCGATTTTGGCTACAATTTTGGACAGGATGATGCCGTGCTTTATGTGGCCGATCAGCTTGGCGAGTTGTTGGCAGAAATGGAAAAAGATCAGATTATCGACGTGCCAGAAACGCTAGAATTTATCGAAACGAACGCGCCTGAGGCTTGTCTTGACGCTCTGGCGGAAGTCGCGCCGCATGATAATGTTATTTACGTTGTTCGTGAGCGCGCTCTGGGTTTGCTGATTTGCGTTTCGCAAAAAGAGCTTGAGGCGCATGTGAATTTGTTGTCTCAACTTCATGAGGTCGCTGTACGCATGGAGGTGGAGGATAATATCACTTTGATGCCATATAAATCAGCCGAAAATTTGGGCGCAGGCTTTGAGAAATTTGCGGTTTTGGTTAATCCAAAGGTGGAAACTGCGAAAAGGAAACCGCCGATTTTGCGCTAGCTTAATACCCGCGCTCAAGATTGACGAGGTGGTTTAATCTTTCGCCATTTTGCAGACGAATAAGATTGCGAATAATGGCCTCACAGGCCGTCTCAACACGTGATTTTGCCGCAATATGTGGTGTGACAATGACCTTGGGATGTGACCAAAATGGGTGCGCGTCTGGCAGGGGCTCTTGCTTAAAAACATCAAGAACAGCTTTGCGAATAGTGCCGCTATCGAGCGCATTAAGGAGGGCAGCTTCGTCAACAAGAGCGCCGCGTCCAGGATTAACCAACATAGCATTTGGGCGCATTTGAGCAAGTCGATCGGCATTTATAATATTTTCGGTTTCAGTGGTATGGGGCAGGAGCGTCACGATATAATCGGCCTTGCTTAACAAGCGCTCAAGCCCATCTTCGCCACTCAAGGTTTCGCCCTGACCTGAGCGGGTCCAGCCGATGACTTGAAATCCGAGTGCGCGAAGACTTTCGGCAACGGATTTACCAAGCGTCCCCATGCCGATAATTCCGACGGTTCGGTGTCGTGCAAGGGGGAGCCATTCGCGCGCGTCCCATGTGCTCGCTGCAGCGTAGCTTTGCAATTTGATATGATCGGCAAGAATATGGCCGCATACGTATTCGCGCATGCCCTCTCTCAGCCCCTCGTCAACCATGCGGCATAGGGGCGCAGTTAATGTCGGGTTGCCGATGATCGTGTCAACGCCCGCCCATATGCTCTGAACGAGTTTGAGATTGGGGAAGATCGAGAAATCTTGAAGATCAGAAGATGGCTCATAGATGATGACATCAACATCCGCGTTTGGAAATATTGCGCGAACGTCAATGCTTAAGCCTAAATCAACAGCTTGCTTTTTGAGCGTTTGCACATAGTCTTCTATGCGGCTTTTCTCTGTCGCGACAAGAACGCGCATTAATCTTCGCTACGCGGGCGATGGATATGTGCATTTTGGCAATAGCCTAGTGCGATGAAAAGCATGATCGCAACAGAACCACCATAAGAAATCCAAGGCAAGGGAACGCCCACAACGGGGATAAGTCCCATGACCATAGAGAGGTTAATCATGTAGAATAAACAGAACATCATCCCTGTAGAGCCAATCAATACACTGCCGTATTTACTGCGATTGCGCAGTGTCATGATGAGGAACAGGAAGGACATGCCCACGAAAAGTGAGATGAGGAAAAGCGTGCCGATGAAGCCGAAATATTCCGCATAGCTCGTGAAAATGAAGTCTGTTTGGTTCTCCAAAATGAAGTTGAGGCGCGTTTGCGAACCTTGCATAAAGCCGCGTCCATCAAGGCCACCTGAACCAAGCGTGATCCATGATTGAATGATGTGATATCCTTCACCTGTTGGGTCGATATAGGGGTCGAAAAAAACGTCGATACGCTTGAATTGGTAATCTTTAATTTTACTGCGTGTCAGCGCAACGGAAAACTCTGTCCACGATACAAGAGAAGGCTCTGCCTCGGTGCCAACATAGGGCGCGAGCGTCTCGTCGTCCAAAACTTTCTTGGCCACCCAGTCGGTCACTAAGTTGCCAGCATTTGGCGACATCCCTTTCTCATAGGCACTTACGGCGCGCGCAGGTATGTGATCAAACTTCCCTGCACCATGACGATCCATTGCATAGTCGACAAGCCCGACACCAACCATCATCATCACGAAATAGCTGACAATAATACCAGTGGCGTAGTAGAGCCAGTGCACACCAGCGACGAACATTGTGCCGAGGCCAATGAGAATAATGAAAACTGCCGTGCCGCCGTCGGGCTGAATGAAGGTTAGACCCGCGGGAATGAGCGTAATGACAAGCGCGACCCCGACTGTGAAAAGGCTTATGAATACGCGCACGATCCTGCTGTCATGATCATTTGGGCGCACCCACGAAAAGAATTGGGCAAGCATGAGCACGACCGATAGTTTCGCAAATTCGGACGCTTGTAGTCGCATAAAGCCAAGGTCAATCCAGCGCCTTGCGTTATTCGTTTCATCACCAAAAAGCATTGTAAATATGAGCAAGGCGATCGTAAGCAGGTAAAACGGAAAAATTGAGAATTTGACGAGCTTGGGGGGCATGAAGGCGATGGTGAACATCACAAAAATACCAATTGCCATACGCTCAGCCTGTGGTTTTGCCCATCTTGATGCTTCGCCGTCAGCAACACCGTAAAGCGTTACGAGGCCAACAAGGCAAATCATTACGGCAGCCAAAAATATTGCCCAATCAAAGTAAATGATTTTCCGCCAACCTTTTGGCATCTGCTCAGAAGGATCTCTATACATATTAAATCTTTTATAAAAACTTTACTTTCTAATACGATTGCAACATGATTATGTAAAGAGCGAGAGGAGCGTCAAATATGTATAAACTTATTGGAAATTTTCGCACACGCACTCAACGTGTGATTTGGGCGCTTATGGAGCTTGACGTTGAATTCGAGCATATTGATGTCAATCCGCATAGCAAAGAGGCCAAAGACGCCAACCCAACAGGGAAGGTTCCGAGCCTGATTGTGGATGGTAAGGTCATTTGGGATTCGGGGGCGATTTTGATGTATCTTTGCGATGCGCATGATGGGCTTGGCTACAAATCGGGCACGATAGAGCGCGCGCGCCAAGATGCCTATATGCTCGCGGCTATTGATGAGATTGATGGGCCGTTATGGACGCTTTCGCGCGCAGAGCGGGCGGCGGGCAATCCGCTTCCTCAAATGCGGAGCGATGTTTTTGGCGTCATTGAAAAAGGACTGAAGCTTCTTGAGGCGCGGATTGGTAATGGGCCTTATCTGATGGGCGAAACCTTTACAGTTGCCGATATTTATACGGCGCACGCGCTTGCATGGGCGCGTAGTTTTAAAACGCCAATGACTGACAATATCACCGCTTATTATAAACGCTGTTATGCGCGTCCTGCCGCGCAGGCAATGAGAGCGAAATACCAATGAAGCACGCTCGAAAAATCATGCGCGTTTCAGGCGCGGATCATGTCAAATTCCTCAACGATCTTTTGACTGTGAATGTTTCAGATACGTTAAGATATGGCGCACTTTTAACGCCACAAGGGAAAATTTTGTCGGATATATTTTTGTGGGAAGAGGGCGGCGCGGCCTTTCTTGACTTGCCTGAAAGCGAATATGATGGCGTCAAAATGCGTCTGAATATGTATAAGCTTCGGGCAAATGTTGTGCTTGAGGATACGGATTTAGAGGCCTATCAAGCCGAGAATGGCGCACCCGATCCGCGCGACGCAAGCCTTGGCGCGCGGGTTTATCGCGCAATCGCGCCTGATGATGGATTGCAGGAAGCAGATTACCTTGCCCGCCGCATTAACGCCAAAGTGCCAGAGTTTGGCATTGATTTTGTCGCGAATGAGGCTTATCCGATTGAGTGGCGCTTTGATCAGATGACGGGCATAGATTATCGTAAGGGGTGCTATGTTGGTCAAGAAATTGCCGCGCGTATGCGCCATAAAACGACGCTTCAAAAGACGATTTATAAGGTGAGTATTGATGGCCCTGCACCGATCGGCGCGGACATCACGGCGGATGGTAAGCCTGCGGGAAAGCTGCTCTCAAGTTTGAACGGTCAAGGCCTTGCGTTCCTCCGAGTGAAGTATGCTGAGGCTGAGCTTGCTAGTGGTGAAACGCGATTAACCGTGAACAAGCTTGCGTAGTTTTTCCATAATTTCGGGCGAGGCTGTGATGACGCTACCTTGCTCAAAGGCATTCACTTTTCCATCATAACTTTCGACAAAACCACCCGCTTCACGCACCATAAGTTCGCCAGCAGCAATGTCCCACGATTTCAGATTATCTTCCCAAAAGCCATCAAAACGACCCGCTGCGACATAGGCAAGATCAAGCGCCGCCGCGCCATTGCGACGGATGCCCGCACAAATTGGCAAAACACGGGCGCATTCTTTGAGAGATTTTTCAACATCGCCATGACCATTAAAAGGCAGGCCAGTTGCAAAAAGCATTTCAGAAATGTCAGTCCGACCAGAAACGCGCATACGGCGATCATTGACCCATGCGCCGCGGCCTTTTTGCGCCGTGAAAACCTCGTTTTTCACAGGGTCATATATAACGGCGGCAACAATTTCGCCCTTGCTCTCAAGCGCAATCGAAATCGCCCAATGCGGGAGACCGTGAAGGAAATTCGTCGTACCATCAAGCGGGTCAACATGCCAATAGCGCGTCGGGTCAGCGCCCACGATCTTATCGCTTTCCTCGCCAATCCAGCCATAGTTCGGGCGCGCCTCGAGCAATTCTGCTTTGATCAACTTTTCCGCCGAAATATCCGCTTTCGACACAAAGTCACTCGCGCCTTTTCTTGAAGCCTGAAGGTTCTCAACTTCCATAAAATCGCGCAATAAGTGATGTGCCCGCTTTGCGCGCGGCTTGAACCATAACTTGTAGATTGGCTGATTGATCCGACATGAGACGCTCCTATTCTTGCGGCTCTATATCCTTATTCTCTCCAGTTTCCAAGGGGGCTTCTGCGACTGCTTCATTGGAGGTGATTTTGTCGAGCTTGTTTATAGCGTTTTCGACCGAGCGAGCACCCTTAGATTTGGCGATGTAATTCGCGCTGTGCTTGATCGTCATCCAAGCGGGCTTGATGCCTGTGATGATGCCGGCCGAGCTTGATACAAGGCCTTTTTTACCCAATTCTGCTGTAATTACGGTGGCTTGGCTTGGGGTGAGTTTGGTGATTTTGACCAGATCAGCGAGCGACAATGTGCCCTTCGTGCGAATGATCGAAAGTGTATGGCCGACCATATAGTGATTATAGCTTGCCGTCATCACGGGGACGGGCGCGACCATCTTAAGCGGAAGCGCAGGAAGTGCCGCAGTTGCGCCAATGGCACTTAGGAAGGCGCGCCGCTTCATGCTTGCTCTTCCTCTATGGGCTCAGAAGGCGCCTCATCATTGAGAGCATCTTGCGCAATTTCATCAATCTTTTCATCAAGATGCTCAGTGATTTTCGTGCCCAGTTTTCGAAGGTTCTCGGTCTCTTTAATCTTTTGATATTGCAGAGAAAGATCGCGCGAAACGGCCTGAAAAGTCCCCGCGGAAACCGCACTTGCGCGCACATATCCTTGGGCAATCATCTTATTCATCATGCCGCTTGCAACGGCAGGAGAAACACGCAACCTCGCCGCCAAATCTGCCGCGGTAATTGACGCGCGGGTGCGGGCATGGAACACCGCAAGGCCGTATTGATAGCCATTGAAACTCGCGGCAACAGGAGCACTTGCCACGGGCAAAGCTGGAATGGCGGGGGCGAGGCCGAATGCGCTGAGCGCTGTAAGAAATCCACGTCTTTTCATAATGAAAATTTAGGCATAAACGCCGCAGGCTTCAAGTTTTGTAACGGTGATGTGAAATATTTATCGATGGAATGAAATGATGAATTGGGGCGCTTCCACCTTGGTGCCTATGATGTGGGTATCAAGTGGGTATTGGGTGGCACAAACGGGCGGTGGGGTAGGAAATGGTTAATTTAACATTCTCAAATTTGCATAAAATCTTCTGTTGAAGTATGCACATCTTAAAATTTAGTTTTACGATAGATAGTTAAAGTCGCCCCATGACAGAAAAAACGAAACGCCCGATTTGGAAGCAGAAGCGATGGTGTTTTATTTATATGCCACTTTTGGTAATTATACTGGCTCTTTAGAAAACAAGCTCGTTAGATATTTAAATAAAGTTCAATTAACTGAGGCGAGAGTTGTTCAAGATTTAGAAAACTCTGTGGATTTAGCGAACAGAGAGGGATATTTTTGTATCAACCAAAGTAGATTATTGATTTACACTTATACGACTTGTTTTTTCAAGCCGCCCGATAACAAAAGATCGAATGACATTTTATATTTAATGAATTGTAATCTTAACCGACCATATGTCAGCCTTGCGCGGTTACTTTTTCCATCTGATGATGTTTATTACAGCGTCAAGTTAGTACGAAATTACTATTTATGTGGATATATTTACAGAGATGGCACGTGGTTAATAGACGCGCCTTTCGGGTTTGAACACGACGATTTTGTTAGGAAAAATGTCCATCCGTATGGAGAAAATAGTCAAGTTATAACTAATGTCATAAGAGAAGGAAAATTTGATGATTTTAAATAATCACGAAGTTATTAATGGCTCTGTCATGGATGGCATTAACAGAGCCTGAAGATTTATAAAAACGCGCTTACGCCCGTTCGACATACTCAAATGTCTCGGTTGAGACGATGATTTTCTCGCCCTCGTTCACGAATGGCGGGATTGTGATGCGCACGCCGTTATCAAGCACGGCTGGCTTGAACGATTTTGACGCTGTTTGGCCTTTGATCGAAGGTTCTGTTTCAGCAACTGTCACGATCACTTTATCAGGCAAAGACACAGAAAGCGCCTCCGAATCATGATATTCGATTTTAGCCGTCATGCCATCTTGCAAGAACGGGCGACGATCGCCAAGAAGGTCGGCATCAAGCTCAATCTGCTCATATGTGTCAGCATCCATGAATACCAATTTGCCGTCAGTTTCATAAAGGAATTGCTGATCTTTTTGATCAAGGCGCACGCGCTCAACCTTGTCCGCAGAACGGAAGCGCTCGTTAAGCTTCGTGCCAGTGCGCAAGTTTTTCATTTCGACTTGCGCAAACGCGCCGCCCTTACCAGGCTTCACATGGTCAACCTTGACAGTGATCCAAAGACCGCCGTCATGTTCAAGAATGTTACCTGGTTTAATTTCGTTACCATTGATTTTTGGCATAATATCCTCATTCGTATTTGCATCATTCTATAGTCATCATAGCGCATTCGCGCAAGCCTGAGTTTGTTTCATTAAGTGCGCTAAAAATATTTCTCCGGAAATTTTAAATTTTGATTCAGAATATGTGAATCATATTTGGGTAAAAAGGGTGATTCTATGACAAAACTTAACCTAGCAAACGATACGGACATACGTAAAAAACAAGCCCTTGAAGCGGCGATGTCACAGATTGAGCGCCAGTTTGGTAAGGGTTCGATTATGAAGCTTTCGGACAATCCCGTCATGGATATCGAGGCGATTTCGACGGGGTCAATTGGGCTTGATATTGGCCTTGGAATTGGCGGTCTTCCGAAGGGGCGGATCATTGAAATTTACGGCCCTGAAAGCTCGGGCAAGACGACGCTCGCGCTTCATGTCATTGCTGAGGAGCAGAAAAATGGCGGGATTTGCGCCTTCGTTGATGCGGAACATGCGCTTGATCCGAGCTATGCGCGCAAGCTTGGCGTGAACACCGATGAGCTGCTGATTTCTCAGCCAGATGCGGGCGAGCAAGCCCTTGAAATCACGGAAACTTTGGTGCGCTCTGGCGCGGTTTCGGTGGTTGTGGTTGATTCGGTTGCGGCCTTGACGCCGCGCTCTGAGCTTGAGGGCGATATGGGCGACGCGACGGTTGGGGCGCAGGCGCGCTTGATGTCTCAGGCCATGCGGAAGCTGACGGCGGCGATTTCGCGCTCGCATTGCATGGTGATTTTTATCAACCAAATTCGTATGAAAATCGGCGTTATGTTCGGCTCACCAGAGACGACGACGGGCGGCAACGCGCTTAAGTTTTACAGCTCCGTGCGCCTTGATATTCGCCGCATTGGTTCGATCAAAGACCGCGAAGAAGTGACGGGCAACCAGACGCGCGTGAAGATCGTGAAGAACAAGGTGGCGCCGCCGTTCAAGCAGGTTGAGTTCGACATTATGTACGGCGAGGGGATTTCGAAAACGGGCGAGATTGTCGACCTTGGCGTGAAGGCGGGGATCGTTGAGAAGTCGGGGTCGTGGTATTCTTATGGCGATCAGCGCATCGGGCAGGGGCGCGAAAACGCGAAGCAGTTCTTGAAGGATAACGCAAAAGTCGCGCTCGAAATCGAGGATAAAATTCGCGCGGCAAGCGGAGTTGTTGAGGCAGTCGAAATGCTTGAGGAAGCTTAGAGATGCGTATTTTTGTTGACAGCGTCGGAATAATTTTTAATCTAAGTACATGGTTAAAAGGATATTATCATGAAAGCATATAAAATCGGTATCGTGGCATCAGTTGGTGCATTATTAATGGCGTGCCAAACGGGACCTAGATTAGCACTCAATCCGCCTGTCAGGGCGCAATATGGCGCGACTATAGGTGGGGCTGTTGTCACTGATGAGATCACAACTGAGGTGAGAGCTAGTGCGAAAAACGCTGAAGGCAAACGCATTGAAGTTCCTGCAAAATGCACAATCACAGGCACAGGATTAAAAGCAGAATTTACAACACCCACAACGCTAACAATGCCAAAAACGGATGGTAAGCCTTCTTTATTGGTTTATAAATGCACATATGAAAACCAGCTCTTTGAAAAGACGATGTCTCCTAAGCTTGTGAGCAATAGTGTGAACACAAGCACAGGGAACCTTGTTGCAGATGTGATCGTTGCCGTAGGCACGGCCGCTATTGCTGCGGCCAAAGATGATTGGGTTTATGAAGTTGAAAATCCTAATTTTGAATAGGCTTAGCGCATAAAGATAAATGAAGAACCTGAGTTTATTTCAGCGCGTTTAAATGCTGAAATAACCCTGCAACAATTGCCTCTGGGGCATCTTCTTGAACAAGGTGCCCAGAGTTTTCAATTCCTACGCAATCAAATTCAGAAATTAATTTCGCCAACTGCTCTCCTTTTTCATAAGGAATCCAATCATCACATTTACCCCAAAGCACTTTCACCGAGCAGTCCATTCGATTGTAAAGTTTTTGAACCTCATCTGTAAATTTCTGATCCATTTGCGCAATTTGACGATAAAATGCGGGTTGCCCAACTGATCCAATCCAAGGCTTGCTATAAATCTCAAGTGCCGCCTCAGATAGTTTTTTATGGGCTGAAGTTTGTAAATAAGCATGGAGTAAAGCCAAGTGCATATATGGAGGCATTTCGGCAAATGCCTTTTCATGATTTCGAACGTGTTGAACAAATGGTGACCCCCATGGAGCAAGGGCAACAGCATCAAAAATTGTAAGTGATCTATAACGCAATCCATTTAAGTAATAGGCGCGAAGAGCAGTGGCGCCGCCAAAATCGTGAGCGAGAACATCCGGACGATCAAGCCCCCATTCTACAAACAGCTGGGCGAGAACATCATTTTGAACGCCCAATGAAACATCTTGGTCATCGCGCATTTCGGATTGCCCATAGCCGACCAAATCGAAATAATAAATCGTTCTAAAATCTGCAAAGTGCGGTAAAATGTTGCGCCAGACTTGCGATGAAAAAGGCGTACCATGGATTGCGACAAGTGGCGCTCCTTTACCAATTTTTCCCCATCGTACATCATTACCATTAATTCGGCTTATGTGCGGTAACTCTAACATATTTAGTTCTCCTAACGCATAAAGGGCTTTAAATCCGCTTTTGGGTCAGAGACGGTTTCTTTTGGCACAGTATTACCCGCCGCAAGAATGCGTTTGGCCATCATATAAGCACGCGGGGCATTAAGCGCATCAACCGCAATTAATGTCTCGCCCTTATAATACCAATGCGAAATGACGCCGTCCTCATCGCGCACAATCACATCATCATAGCCCAGATTCAGCCCCGCAATTTGCAAGCTGAGATCATATTGATCCGACCAGAACCACGGCGCTGGCGCATAGGGGGTTTGCGCGCCCATCATATTAACGGCGCAGGCTTCCGCACCATCAATTGCATTTTGAACAGATTCAAGGCGCGTAAGCTGACCTTGATAATCAAAGCGCACACAATCACCCGCGGCGTAAATATCGGGGTCATTTGTGCGGCAGAATTGGTCAACCAAAATCCCTTCATTGCAGGTGATGCCAGCCGTTTCGGCAATTTCGGAATTTGTATGAATACCAATGCCCGCAATCACGAAATCGCAAGCAATTTCGCGGCCATCGGCAAGCTTAACTGACGAGATTTGATCATTCGTGAAGGTAAATTTTTCAACGCCAGTGCCCTCTATGATCTCGGTCTGATTTTTATGATGCAAGGCGCGAACAGCGTCAGCCGTTTGCGCGCAAGCAACGCGGCCAAGAATGCGCGGCGCGGCCTCAATCAACGTCACGTCGCAGCCAAATTTGCGCGCAACGGCCGCCGCCTCAAGGCCAATATATCCACCTCCGATCACTACAAGCTTGCGGCCACTCGCAAAACTGTCACGCATGTTTTCAACATCGGCAAGTGCGCGAATTGTGAATATATTTTTTGCATTTTGCGTCATCGTCTCGGGCAGTTGGCGCGGGCGCGAACCTGTCGCGATCAAGAGCTTGTCGTAATGAATCTCGCCATTTGAGAGCGCCACAAGTTTCGCCTTTCGGTCAATTGAAACGGCGCGCGCGCCTCTGCGCACTTCGATTGCATTCTCGCTATACCAGCTTTCAGGGCGCAGAAAAATTCGTGCTTTTTCCATTTCGCCGAGCAGGTAGGCTTTCGAAAGCGGAGGGCGCTGATAGGGATATTCAGGCTCATCGCCGATCAATGTGATTTTCGCATCTGAACCAAGGGCGCGCATTTTGGCTGCAAAGCTCGCGGCGGCTTGCCCCGCCCCGATCACAACAATATGTTCACTCATTTGATCCATCCTCCAAGCTCGTTTTCAATGATGCCGACCAGCGCGTTAATATGATCGTCGCGGTCGTTCAGGCAGGGGATGTAGGTAAAAGTCTCGCCGCCAGCATGGATAAACGCCTCGCGAATTTCTTCCTGGATTTCCTCAAGCGTTTCGACACAATCAGAGGAGAAAGCAGGCGCAGCAACAGCAATCGACTTATGCCCCGCTTTCGCAAGATCAGCCACGAGATCAACAGTTGCAGGGCCAACCCATTCCTCGGGGCCGAATTTAGACTGAAAGGCGGTCT
>JASJYW010000026.1:20895703-20955935 GCA_030386875.1 Morinoia aosen
AACAAGAGGGATAAAAATGGCAAGTGTAATCAGAAGCATCATCGTCGCCGCAGCTGAGGCATAGCCAAGATTTTGCTTCAAACTCATCGCATTAATCGTGAAATAAGCAGGCAACCACGTGCTTTGCCCAGGCCCGCCATTCGTCATAGCAAGAATGATGTCATAGGCTTTGATCACGCCGATCGAGAGCAAAATCGCACATGTCAAAAATGTAAACTTCATCATAGGCACGATCACCGAAACGTAAAAGCGAATGGGGTGAATGCCATCAAGACGCGCAGCGCTCCAAATTTCCGAATTGATACCTTTTAGTCCAGCCAACATAAGTGCCAGATAAAGGCCCGAGCTTTGCCAGATTGATGCCAAGATATTATTCGCATAAATCGCGGTTTGTGGATCGGCCAACCAATTTATGGAAACATCCCAACCCCAGCTTTGAAAAAGGTTTTGCAATCCCAATTGTGGGTTCAAAATCCAGCGCCATGCAATCCCTGTTACAATCAAAGACACAGCAAGCGGGTATAAAAACAAGGTGCGGAAAAAATCCTCGCCACGCTTCTCGCGCTCAACAAGAGCCGCCAATATAAACCCAAGCACAATCGCCAGCGCACTTCCCAAAGCAAGAATAAAGAGATTCTGTATCGAAATATCCCACCCAGCATCCGCGAAAAGGCGTTTATACTGGCGGAAGGGGGCTTTCTGAATCTATCGAAAAGATAGGCATCTGACGCGAGCGCGTAAACGAAATATAAATCGTCCAACCGATGCTACCTAAAAATGCGATAAACACAATAAATCCAGCCGGTAACATGGCAATATGAGGCGCAAGCTTGAGCTTTCGCATGGTTTATTTCTCTCCCTGAAGGCTATTTTTATATTTAATATTAACGTTAATATTAATTCACGATTCTGTCAACACTATCTTTTTGTCCACTACTGGCGTGGTTTTGATGTTGATTTGCGGATAATAATTTCAGGCGCGACCGAGAGCATTTTAGGCTTGAATTTCTCTTTGGAATTCACACGCTCAAGCAATAAATCAACGGCCTTAAGTGCGATTTCATCAGCATTATTACGAATGGTTGTGAGCGGCGTATGGGCATACTCGCTATAGGGCACATCATCAAAGCCAACGACAGATAAATCATCGGGCACAGAAATTTCATGGTCGAGGCAATATTTTAAAACGCCAAGCGCAAGCGAATCGTTCGCACAAAATATTGCGGTTAAATCTGGATATCTTTTGCATAAAATGTCCACAGATTCATAACCCGAGCGCAAGGCGTGCCGGCTTGGCGTATGCACAAGCAAGGGATCAAACTCAATGCGAGCGTCCTTCAATGCGCGCTTATATCCTCGACTTTTCGCTTCGTTTCCATATTGCGAAGATGAATCGACAAAGCCGATAACCCTATGGCCAAGATCAAGGAGATGCTGAGTTGCTAAAAACGCACCTTGCTCCTCATCAAGCCCTACCATATCAATGTTTAGATCATCACCAAGAGCGAGCGAAAGAATTGGCTGTCTTGATCTTTTGTTCTCGAATTTACGTGTTTGGTTGTGATGCGTTGGAAAAATAAGAACGCCATCAACCATCCGCGCGCGAAAGCTTTCCAATATGCGGTCTTCCTCTTTGGCGCTATTATTTGATGCCGCAAAAACCGTCAGATAGCCAAATTCGCTTAAACGGCTTTCAACTTTTTTGGCGACCTGAGTAAGAAGCGGGTTGTTAATATCAGTGAGAACGAGACCAATTGTTCTGGATTTGCGGCTCACTAAGGATTTCGCAACTTCATTGGGTTGGTAATTCAAACGCTGCGCAATAGCCTCAACCTGAGCCCGCGTTTCTGGCCGCACACGATCGCTTCCCGCAATGCAAGCGAAACCGTATTCGTTGAAACGCCTAATTCCTTGGCTATATCGACTAAACGTATAGTGATGCCTTACTCCTAGATAAAATTCACCGATGAATATTACATCACAGATGCTTTATAGCTTGCAATATTGAAACCAACTTTTAACTTGTCTCCAAATTGGACGCAAGCGTGATGTATTTAGGCCATTCCTAAAACCACTCTGCAACAGCATTGGGTCGTTTTTGTTTGTAAAATTATCTAGTTTCGAGGTGTCTTTCGCGCTTAAAATGCTTATACGTCTGAGCATGCATGCTAACGAATTTCTGAACCGTCACGGGGCTTTTGAACTCGCTTAACAGATTCAGAGCCAAACCTATCCACCCAAAACCTTAACATTTCGTAACAAAAATCGATCCCACGATCAGACGAAACATGCTCAACTTGGTGAAACCTGAGAGAATATTTATGTAATTCAGCACTGCCAACTTGATATTTTCTGGCGACGAATTGAAATATTTGAACAGGTTTTTATTGAACATTCAAAAAAATAAGCCGAAACTCAAATACCGTCAAATTATTATGACAAACCCTCAACTTGCCCAAATGAGAGGAGAAGCCCCCCTCTCACGTGTTATTTTTCTTATTTACCTTGCCAACGCGCTGGATAGTTAGGCATCTCTTCACAACCACACATTGCGTAATGAAGCGGCGGCATGTCTGGATTAATGAAATCAGCTAGATTTTCATTGGTGATCGCAGGTTGAGGCAGATTCCATTCAGGCCCCGGGATTTCTTCGCCATTCAGCAACTTAACAGCCGCAATAATCGGCGTGCGCCATTGATAAGTTGGGTATGTTGGCGCGATTGTGTTCATGCCAAGCTCTTGCCATTTTTGCAAAAAGTCCTGCTGGTCCTCACCCGTCACGATTGGAACTTCCATTCCCATATCTTCAAAGGCCTCAATTGCCGCAACCGACGTCGCGCCCGCATCAAGCCACACGGCGTCAACTTCACCTACACGTTGAATATAATCTTCAACAATAGATTTCGTTTTTGCGCGGTCGCCATCCGTAAACTCAACGCCCACAATTTCAATACCCGCTTCATCAAAAATACGTTTCGCCGCAGAATAGCGCGTTTCAAGAACGTCAACGCCAGGAGAAATACGGAGCATCAAAACCTTGCCGCCCGCAGGAACATTTTTCGCAATAAACTCGCCCGATTGGATGCCGAAACCATAACCACCAACTGGCTTGATCATTGTTGCTGTGCAATCTGTGTTCACACCCCGATCAAAAACGATCACAGGAAGAACTTCGCAAGCACGCTCAACAACAGGCGTAAGTGCCGCAGTTGTATTCGGCGAAACAATCAATGCATCACATTTGCCACTCGCGAGCATATCTTCAATATCCGCAATTTGCTTATCGTCAGAACCTTCGGCATCCGTGACAATAAATTCCTTGATCTGATCACCCTGAAGCGCAACTTCGGCTTGCATATTGGTAAACCCAACAACGCGCCATGGATTATTCACCGCCGCATTTGAGAAGCAGATTGTTTTGCCACCCTCTTTTGCATAGGTAGATGTATCCACCATTGAATCGCCAAAATATTGCAACCATGGTTGACCATCTGGCCCATTCGGTGTGCTTACAAGCAGTGCTTTTTGCTTTGCAAATTCTTCTGGATCATCGAAATTTTGCGCGATGAGGGGCGACGAGATAAGCGCGGCGCCCATTAATAAGGTTGAGAGTAATTTAGTCTTCATGTTGTCCTCCGTTATTGAACTTTATTTACCTGTCTTGCGCCTGCGATAGGTTGCCAGCGCAACAGCAGATATGAGTATGAGCCCCTGCACCAAATCACGAATTGGTTTTGGAAACCCAAATATGTTGAGCAGTCTGAAGAGTGCCTCCAAGACAAAAGCGCCCGCGACGGATGCACCGACATTTCCACGCCCCCCGAGAAGCTGCGCGCCGCCAAGAACTGTTGCAGTAATGGCTTGAAGTTCTAACCCTGCGCCAACTTCGGTTGAAACGCCTGCAAATCCTCCAAGCAAAATTCCCGCAATAACTGCTGATAATGATGACATGACAAAAGCCACAATCCGCACTTTTGTGAGAGATGCGCCCGCGAGATGCGCAGCCTTTGGATTGTCGCCAACGGCCATCAAAACCTTGCCATAATTGGTTCTGTGCATAATCCACCAAAAGATAGCGCACACAACGATCATCACCAAAACGGCGACAGGCAGGATTTGAACCAGCGGCACATCCTTGATAATGAAGCGGCCAAAGAACCTAAAATTATCGGTAAGATATCCACGCGGCGCACCGCCAGACCAGGTCATGGCAACCCCTGTGAGCGCGATCATCATACCAAGTGTTGCGATGATTGAGGGCACTTTGAGCTTCACCACAACAAGCGCGTTAATGACGCCGACAAGCACTCCAATCGCAAGCATCAATCCAATCACCCACCATGTGGCAGAAGGATCGCCATTGAGTAAAATAGAACTTCCGATCACGGTTAAAGTGATCAACGAACCGACCGAAAGATCAAAGCCGCCAGAGTTAATCACAAAGATCTGCCCTGCCGCGAGAATTGCAATCGGCGCGACGGCTTTGAGATAATTCATGTAACCAAAGGGCTTCAAAAACACGGGTGATGTAATAATAATCACAGCGAGAAAAACAGCGAGCAAGATGTAAACGGGATTTACCGTAGCAAGGCGCTTTTTCAGGTTCTGAATGCCGTTTGTCCATGCCACGATCTTTCTGCTTCTGATGGCATAAATCGCGACAGCTGCAACGATTATCATGCCACGTAAAATTTGCTTAATGAATGGATCAACGCCCGTTAGATTGAATATGGAGTCGATCAAAGAGAAAATAATGACGGCAACAAAAGTCCCCATAACACCGCCGCGCCCGCCCGCAAGAATGGTGCCACCAATCACAACAACCGCAATACTCTCAAGATCATAAACTCCATCGCGGCCAATCCATGGCGCGCCCGAACCAAGACGACTGGCCAAATAAAGCCCCGCAATTGATGCGCAAACCGAGCATATCACATGCGCCATTATGATCACGCGCGTCGTGCGAATGCCCGCAAATTTTGCGACATCAACATTGCCACCAACCGAGTAAATATTCGAACCCGCTCGCGTAAATTTAAGAAACGCCCATGCGGCGATTGTTAGGGCAATAAGGAAAAGAATGCTGATCGGAAAACCGCCGATCTTTCCATATGCGAAACTTTGAAACTCTTTTGGTATCTTGCCTGCAAAATTGCTGACCGCCGCCGAAAGTAGCCCTTGCAAAATCAACGCCATCCCAAGCGTTGCGATCAAAGGATTGACCCCAAGCTTGGTAATGACAAGTCCATTGATAAGCCCGACCAATGCCCCAATGAAAAGCGATCCCAAAACCGCGGGAATAATCATAGCGGGATCACCCGACATGATCACAGAGGATAGCACCGCCGAAACAGAAATCAAATTCGCAACACTCAGATCAATCGAAGCAACCAAGATCGCGAAGGTCTGCCCGATTGCGGTAATGCCAAGTGCGATCCCCCCACCCAAAAGATTTACGAAATTTCCGAATGTTAGCGCATTCTTCTCGCCGACGCTCACCGCAACACCACAATAAATCAGAAGGGCGACAGCGAGCATTATGAGTGGAGCAAATGCGCCCAGTTTATTAAATTTATTTTTCATGAAACCTCTGCATAAGGCTTGAATTCGGAAGCAGCTTTCATAACTTCGGCTTCGCTGACGCCATGGGCAAATTCAGTCACGATCATGCCGTCGCTCATAACGACCACTCTGTCAGAAACGCCGAGAACTTCGGGCAAATCTGAGGACACCACCATTACCGCCGCCCCTTCGCGAGCAAGTTTCCGTATCTGCGCATAAATGCTTGACTTGGTATTCACGTCGATGCCGCGCGTTGGTTCCACAAAAATCAAAAATTGCGGCTTGAGCGCCAACCATCTTGCAATAATCGCTTTTTGCTGATTGCCACCTGAAAGGGTCTGAATATCCACGTCATAATTGGCGGCGCGCATATCAAGCGCCCTCAAGGCCTCATCAATTTGATCAAGATTTGTATAGGCATTTTGATCGGGCCGCCCCAAAAATCTCGAAAAGATGCGCGATGCGAGCATAGCATTGTCACGAACGGACTGCATAAGCGTCAGCCCCTCTGCTTTGCGATCACCGGGAAAAGCGCAATGCCCTGAGCAATTGCGGCGCGCGGCGTTTTCACATGAACAGCTTGACCATTGATTTCAATATTGCCGCTCAAAAATGGCTCAGCGCCAAAAAGCGCGGCGGCAAGCGCCATGCGGCCTGCCCCCTGCACACCTGCAAAGCCAACAATCTCACCACGACGAAACGCGACATTTATATCGCGCAGTTTTTGATTACCCGCACCAGACACTTTAACAAGCACTTCGCCAATTTCATCTACGCGTGCGATCTCAGGATAAAATTGCTCAACGTCGCGCCCAACCATCCCTGAAATGATCACATTTGCTTCGGGCACATCATCATAAGAAGCAACGGTTTGACCATCTTTGATAATCGTAACGCGATCTGCCAAACGCTTGATCTCATGCATGCGATGGGTAATGTAAATAATGGCGCGACCTTCAGCTTTTAGCCTATCAACCAAATCAAAGAGAATTTCACATTCTGTATCATTAAGCGCCGCCGTCGGCTCGTCCATCACAATCACACGTGAATCAAGCGAAAGTGCCTTGGCAATTTCCACCATCTGCTGCTGAGCGACATCAAGTTGGCCAACAAGTGTATCGGCGTCAAATTTATGGCGATCACCAAACATCGCCAAGACTTTTTTCGTGCCCTCGCGCATCGCCTTGCGATCAAGTAAGCCATTCTTCTTAAGCTCACGACCAAGATAGATATTTTCGGCAACCGTGCGTTCAGGCAATAACGAAAACTCTTGGTAAATGACACTAATACCACTGGCGATAGATTGGAGCGGATGCGTAAATTTTACCAAATCACCCGCAAGGCGAATTTGCCCTGCATCTGGTTGATAAACACCAACAAGCACCTTTATCAGGGTTGACTTGCCTGCACCATTTTCGCCAACAAGCGCATGCACTTCGCCTGCCTTACATGCGAAATCGACCTCATCAAGCGCCTTAATTCCTGGGAAGGATTTTGTGATCCCCCGCATTTCCAAAATTGAAGTCATGCCGCGTCCCATTCTTTGCGGATAAATGCGGCGCTTTGCTTAAAAAGCTCATCATGACTTTCAAACATAGGGCGCCAAATGCGCGTTGCCGCCGCGATTTCTGGCAAGCCAGCGCCGAATGCCTCCATAACGACCCAGCCGTCAAAACCAACACTCTTGGTCGCCTTAAATATAGCAGGAAAATCAATTTGCCCTGTTCCAGGAATGCCGCGATCATTTTCAGACACATGCAACACCTTCATGCCGCGTCCCAAATGCGCAATGGCCTCAGGTTGGTTTTTCTCTTCAATATGCGCATGGAATGTATCATACATAATCCCAAAAGATGGATGATCAACACGCGCAACATAATCTGCCGCTTGAGCTGCCGTGTTGAGAAAATAGGTTTCAAAACGGTTGAGCGGTTCTAGGGCAAGCACAATGTCATGCTCAGCTGCGCTCTCCGCCATATCACGATGCGCCTTGGCGCAATTATCCAACTCTTGTTCAGTCGCACCTTGACCAGTGAAGTGTCCAATGGGCGCATGGAATGGCCCGCCTATGCTTTGCGCGCCAAGTGCAATCGCACACTCTAAAATCCAATCCAAATGAGCCACTCCACGCGCGCGAATTTCTGGGTCAGAACTTGTCGGGTCAGCAGAGGGATCGGGAACAATTGCCGTGCAAGTGCGCAGAAGTCCAAGATCGTCAAGCCATTCTCCTAAAGCTTGATAATGATCAGGATCGCCAGAAAGAACTGGAATCTCAACGCCATCATATCCACAATCACGGATCGTTTCTAGCATTGGCTTATGCGCGCGCGTTACAAAATCGGTCGCACAAAGTAAGTTGACTCCGAGCTTCATTTTTTCTCCCTATGCCAAATTTTATAGGCTTGATTGAAATGTAATAGATTACATTGCGTTTTGTAAAGAACTTTCTTATGTAATTAACGAAGCGGAATTACGCATTGTTATTAGGGATAAAAGTTATGAAATCTCGGAGAAAACCAACAGTTAGTGACGTCGCAATTCTTGCGGGCGTCTCGACCGCAACTGTCAGCCGCACATTGCAGTCGCCTGACATTGTTTCTCCCAACACCCGCAAGCGCGTTGAGGAGGCTATTAAAAAATCGGGGCTATAGCCTCAATATCGCCGCGCAAAATCTAAGGCGCAATCGATCTGACGCCGTGCTGGTTGTCGTGCCGAATATTGGTAACACGTTCTATTCAGAAATCTTGCTTGGTATTGAGCAAATCGCTTCCGAAGCGGGGGTATACGATTTTAATCGGCAATACGTCGGGCAGCCCTCAACGATGTGCGAAACTTTTTGACTTTTTACGA
Source organism: Morinoia aosen (assembly GCA_030386875.1). Classification (NCBI taxonomy): domain Eukaryota; kingdom Metazoa; phylum Arthropoda; class Malacostraca; order Amphipoda; family Talitridae; genus Morinoia; species Morinoia aosen. The sequence goes on from JASJYW010000026.1 coordinate 20,904,117, forward strand.
AACGGGCGGGCCGATGGGGCACTTTTGCTCAATGGATACCTTCCAAAAGTTGATTTTGATCTGAGTGAAACTGCTCTTGTATCCGTTTCAGAAATGATTGAAGGCGCCAAAATCCCACATGTCGGCACAGATAATTTTTTGGCGGCGTCAGACGCGACCCAAGCGCTTATTGATAGGGGCCATAAAAAAATTGTGCATATTTCGGGGCCAAAGAATAACCCGCTTACGGAAGCGCGTATCAATGGGTATAAATCGTGTATGGAAGCTAATAACTTGCATGAGCAAATTCATGTCATCCCCGCAGGGTTCACAGCGAATGACGGCGCACGTGCAGCAGAAGAAATCATGAAGCTACAAGAGCTACCCAGTGCAATTTTTTGTGCAAATGACGAAAGCGCAATGGGAGTTATTTCTGAATTAAGAAGTCGGGGCATTTCCGTGCCACAAGATATTTCGGTGTGCGGCTTTGACAATATCCACTTTTCGTCAATTTTTACGCCATCCATCACAACCGTCCATCAAGCACGTTTAGAGATCGGTCGCGAAGCTATGCGCAAATTGCTTGGTGTAATTCGCAACGAGGTGAGAACTGGGGAAGGTCGGCTGATTACATATATTCCTCATAAATTTGTGGAGCGTGAGAGTGTGAAGTCAGTTTATGTGCTGTCGGAAACTCTAACTCGTCACAAAGCGGAACGGAGCGAGCACAGATAAGTTGATCGTCATAAAATACTGGAATTTTCGCATCGATTATTCGATCTGTTGCCACAAAGCTGACGATCTTCAACGCCAATCTCCTAAAAAGCAGCGCAATTTTAATGCAACTTTTCCGCCGTAATTATCCATGGAGAACCATGATTACGCATTGTTTTTATTATAAATTTTAAATCCGCACGTTTATCGCGTTTCTTTATCACGAAGCACTCTAGGGCTTTTGTGTTCATCGCTAAAAATGATCCACTGGATAATTTTTGATCGCTCGGACTGATCAACAGCTCGCCATAAATAAAATCTTTCTCCGTTGATTTTCACGAAAACTTTGTCTAAACGCCACCGCCAAAGCGAACTCAGGTGGCGAATTAAAATATTTAGGTGTTTTTTATCGGCTATAAAGAAAATTTAGGCTCTAACCAAAAATCGGTCAAGATGCTCTGAAAATACGCTTAAAGGGAAAAATCCCTTAAAAAATCTCGCTCATTTTTTGGGCGGTTATTTCATAATATTTGGCGTGTTTTGTGATGCGCTCTTTTGCGTCATTATCATCAGATAAAAACTCCGCCAGCCTATTAATATCTAAAGCCGTTTGCTCCGCGCGCTTAATTGCACCCTCAATAATATTTTGAAATGGGCTTTGATGAATAATAAAATAATCTTGTCGCTCAGCTGGCTTCGATGTTTTTACAATAGCCCCAATTTGCACAAGCGATCTTGTATTCGTGCTTACGGAACCTCGACTAACGGAAAGCTCCTTAGCGATGTCACCAAAGGAGTATGGCTCGCCATCAAATAAAAGTAGACCAAAAATGCGTCCCGAAATACGAGGCAATCCTTCACCTTGAAAAACGCGCCCCATCATCTCAATAAACTCAATTCTTACTTTACTTGCCTCACTGAAATTTTTCTTTGTCATACACTTTGTGTAAATCAATCACTTCGTTCAGTCAATATTAAACAAACCGCTTGACTCGTTATACTGTGCATAATATTCAGTTTGTTTAATAAAGCATGAACAAACCAAGTTGGTCAGAGAATGAATATTAATCCAAAAATCCTATTACTAAGTATAACACTAATGTTAGGTACGATGCCTGCTTTCGCAAGCAGCTCAGATGATGCCGCTAAGCAAGAACGTCCCTTGCCACTGTCACGGTTACGAAAGCGCAGATGGAAGACGTCGTCATCCGTGTACCCATTTCAGGTGATATCATTCCTGTTAAGGAAATTTTGGTCTACCCGCATGTAAGTGGATATGGCCTTCAGAGCCTGAATGCCGAAATTGGTGATTTCGTACAAGAAGGCGACGTTCTTGCGACCCTTGACGATGCGACTCTTTCTTCACAACTCATGCAAGCGCAATCCGCTCTTAAACAAGCAAACTCTGAACTTGCGCGCGCAAAAAAGCTTAAAGCCTCAGGCGCATTGCCCCAAGCAAACCTAGATCAAATTAACGCTGCTGCTATTAATGCGAAGTCGCAATTTGACATCATATCCAACAACCATGGTTCCGCTCAAATTCTCGCGCCTGTTTCTGGAATTATTTCAGCGCGCAACGGGCAACTTGGCTCCATATCATCGGCTGGAGGCGAGCCAATTTATAAAATCATAGATGGTGGAAATGTCGAGGTTCTAACAAAAATATCTGAAACTTCGCTCTCGCTCGTTGGTTTAGATGATCCTGTCGAGTTGTCCGTCGCTTCTGGGGTCAATCTTAAGGGCACTGTTCGCCTCATCTCACCCGTTGTTGACCCGCAAACCCGCCTTGCAAATGTTTGGGTTAAACTTGAGAACTCCGAAAACTTATTTACGGGCATGTTTGCCAGCGGCTGGATTACCGTCGATCAGCACAAGGGATTAACCGTGCCTGTTCGAGCAATTCTGTCGGATAGTCGGGGAGATTTTGTGCAAGTCATAAAAGATGGAGTTGTCGAAACGCGCTATGTTCAGGCAGGTCAAATTTGGAATGACAAACGTGAAATACTTAAAGGCCTAAAAGAGGGCGAGACTATTATTGAGCGCGCAGGCGCATTTTTCACGACTGGTGACAAGGTAAATATCGCTGTTGAAAGCAAGACTGAGGAAAAATCCGAATGAATATGTCAACTTGGGCAATTCGAAACCCTATTCCTTCGATAGCACTATTTTTGGTACTTTGTATTGTTGGCTTGGTCAGTTTTTCTAGGCTACCCGTTACACAATTTCCCAATATTGATATTCCAATTGTGACGATTGGGTGTGTCACAATCTGGCGCGGCTCCAACAGAAATCGTGACCCAAATCATCAAGCCAATTGAGGGCGCGGTAACTGATATCCCTGGCGTTAAGCATGTATCTTCGAATGCGAATGATGGTTTTGCCAGCATCACTATTGAATTTGCTATCGAAACCAATAGTGACAAAGCTCTCGTTGATGTTAAGGATGCCATCGCATCTGTTCGTGGTGATTTACCCGATAATGCGACTGAGCCAGTTGTTAAGCTCTTAGATGTGACGGGCATGCCGATTTTGACTTATGCCGTCAATGATCCCACACAGTCAGTTGAGGAGCTATCCTATTTCGTTGATGAAATTGTTTCTAGGCAGTTACAGGTTGTCAATGCAGTTGGAAAAGTTTCGAGGATCGGCGGCACTGAGCGCGCAATTGAAGTCGAGTTAAATAATGATCGCATGCTTGCTTTTGATCTCACTGCGGCCGACGTCAATAATCAAATTTTACGTAGCAATATGGATATCGGCGCGGGCAGTGGTGAATTGGCTGGGCAGGAATATAATTTACGAACACTTGGAAGCGTTTCAACTTTGGAAGAGCTTGCCGCTACACCGATAACCTTAAAAACGGGTTCTGTTATCCGCCTTGATGCCGTTGCGCGCATTAGTGATGGCCAAGCAGATGCGGCAAATTTTGCCTTTTATGATCAAAAACCAGTCGTCGCATTTGGAGTATTTCGCTCAAGTGGATCAAGTGATTTAACAGCGGCAGAAAATACGAAATCAAAACTAGCCGAAATAAGTGCGCAATATCCCAACGTGGAGTTCAATCTTATTACGGATTCAACAATTTACACTGAGGGTAATTTTCATAGTGCTATGGAAACTCTTTATGAGGGTGCAGCGCTTGCTATTCTCGTCGTATTTCTGTTTTTGCGAAATTGGCGCGCGACAATCATAACCGCCGTGGCATTGCCCTTATCAATTATCCCAACGTTTTTCGTGATGCAGTTTTTGGGTTTCTCACTCAACACGGTAAGCTTGCTTGGCATCACTTTGGTTACGGGTATCTTAGTCGACGACGCCATTGTGGAAATTGAAAATATTGTCAGGCATATACAAATGGGGGCGGCCCGCTTATGAGGCATCCGAAGAAGCGGCAAGTGAAATCGGTCTTACGGTTATTGCAATTAGCTTTACAATCGTAGCCGTGTTTGTGCCCGTGAGTTTCATGAGCGGAATTGCAGGCCAATATTTCAAGCAATTTGGTTTGACTGTTGCGGTTGCGGTGCTATTCTCGCTCCTCGTTGCGCGCTTAATCACACCAATGATGAGCGCTTATTTTATGAAAGATAGCGTGGGGCATGTTGAGCAGGAAGACGGCTTTATCATGCGCACTTACATGGCGATCTTGCGCTGGACATTACAAAATCGCATGAAACACTTGCTATTGGCGTTGTGGTTTTCGTACTTTCAATTTTTTCAGCCACATTACTGCCGACTGAATTTGTACCTCCAACCGATGCAGGCAGTGTAAATATCTCTGTCGAATTACCACCGGGTTCCGTAAGCGAGGATGCACAAGAGAAATCTCTTGAGGTCGCAAAATTGCTGACCTCTATCGATGAGGTTCAGCATATTTTCATTGACGGTCGAAACAGTCTTAAACCCAGTATATCAGTGGATATTGGCCAGAAAAATGAGCGTGAACGTAGCTCCTTTGAAATTACCGATCAAATTAAATCCATGGTTAATCAAGTTGCGGATGTGAAAATTGTTGTTCTCAATGAAAATGGCGCGCGAGATGTCAGCATGAGCGTGCTTGGCGACACCGAAACCGCGGCCGCTGATGCCGCGCGCATGGTCGCGATTGAAATGAACAAGCTTCCTGAGGTCGTAAATGCCTCAAGTAGTTCAGCTTTGGTTCGGCCAGAAATTCAAATCACGCCTCGACCTGATATTGCGACAAAGATGGGTGTAAATTCTATCAGCTTGGGGAATACCTTGAGAGTGGCAACTATTGGTGACGCAGGTTCAAATGTTGCTAATTTTAATGCAGGTGAGCGTCAAATCCCTATCATCGTGCGCTTAAGTGAAGACGTCCGAAAAGATTTGTTAAAAATGGCTAATATTCGGATTCCAACAAGCTCAGGCGTCTCGGTGCCACTTGATGCAGTAGCCACGCTTAAAATGTCTGCAGGTGCCAGCACCATCGAGCGCTATGATCGCAAATTCAGAACAACTATCGAAGCTGATATTGCAGATGGTTATATTCTAGGCCAAGCGACATCAGCCGTCGCGAAAATGGACATCTCAGACAACATGCCAGAAGGCACTGAAATTCAAAGCGCTGGTGATGCAGAGGTTATGGCTGAAATTTTTACTCAGTTTGGTCTGGCTATGGGCGCGGGCATCTTGCTTGTCTATATCGTACTTGTTTTGCTTTTCTCGAGCTTTGTAACGCCGTTTACGATCATGGCCTCTTTACCATTGGCGATTGGCGGTGCGATATTTGCACTCTACCTATACGGTGCAGGCATTGGTCTCTCGGTTATCATTGGATTTTTAATGTTGATGGGTATCGTGACGAAGAACGCAATCATGCTCGTGGAGTTTGCGCTTGAAGCTATTCAAAATGGTGCTGACAAACATGATGCGATCTTAGATGCGGGTCATAAACGTGCACGCCCTATCGTGATGACAACAATCGCAATGACGGCGGGAATGATACCATCTGCTATAGGTTCAAGCATAGGTGGAGAATTCCGCGCACCCATGGCGATTGCCGTGATTGGCGGCCTGTTGCTTTCAACGCTCTTAACACTTTTGTTTATCCCATCTGTGTTTAGCGTTGTGAATGGGCTTAAGCGCCGTTCTCGTAATCTACTCATGAATAGACTGGGCGCCAATCAACCCAAGGAATGGTGATTGGTGTTATGTAAAGCGTTAATTTAGGGGTGCTGTCAGATGACCTCTAAATTGCTCGCAAGCATTGGTTTATGCGGCATGGATATTGCGCAAATCGGCAAGCGATTGAGTGCGTAACTTCTTAAATGTTTCTCTGGTTTCGGGATGTCTTTATTCAGTTATTGTAGCACCGCTGTCCCCACCAATATTTACTCTTTGTCTCATTTATTCGCTCCCCGAGTTAAAAAATTTACAAGCATGGCACAAGCCGCTAGTGAGCCAATAAAACCCATATATGCCTCAAAAATAACAGTAAGTAAGATAAGAACCATCAAAATAGGCTCGATAAAGCTACTCTCATACCTTTCTGCCATAAAAAGTAGCAAAAATAACATTAACACTCCTCCGAATATCGCTAAAAAATATAAAAATCCGCCGAAATAAAGTTGACGTTCTTTTTCAGAATATTCTGATAGTTTTCGTTTAGACCAGAATTCTTTTTGGTAAAAAAACATACACCCAAAAATCATCTTTGGCTTTAATAGCCTCATAGATAGCTTCATGCCTCTTTTCTCACTAACTGACTTTCCAAATTATTGGTGGTGCTGTCAGACTAACTCTAGCTCGTCTCTAAATTGCTCGCAAGCGTGTTTGATTTAGGCGCAAATATCAAATCATTAGGTCCGTATAATGCCTCAATAGCTTCAATCCCACCAGCTTTATACAAATCAGCCCAAATTGCCTTATCAATCGCAACAATATTTCCAGCCATTTTTATCCCCTATTTTTCCGAAATGTCTTTACCATTTTCGTGCGCACGCCGAGCCGCCTCTCTGGCCTTAGATTCTTGAACCAATCTTCTCATTCTCGCTTCAGCTTCATCGATATGCGCATCAAAAACAACGCGATCATCTAAAGAAAGGCCGTCTAAAATTATTCGTGATGCGATATGCTCGGCACAACTACCGACCCGTGGGTGAAGCGCACCGCCCCCATATTTTTTTATCGCATACCAAAATTTAAACCGTGAAAGCAAATGCCCATCCTCAAAAGAGCCGGCACCTTCCTGTTCATATTCCACAAAGGCTGGATCACCATCTTCTGCACGCGACCAAAGCCAGAGTCTTTTTAGCGCTTCTCTCACATCGGGGGTGCGCAGCATCAAATCCGCAATAAAATAGATATCTTCACGGGAAAATTCGTGCCACGTATTACGAAATTCTAATTCCTTCCGTTTTTGTTCATCCGTAGGGTTGCTGATCATGTATTCAAACTCTTCCAACCAACCCGTTGTATCTTCAAAACTCGCCATGAAATTGAACCCTTTAATTTAAAAACCGATGGTGCATTTTTATAATTTAAAATTCCATCTGCAAGACAAAAACGCAGCATAATACCTCATGCGCGATGTCAGGCGAACCCTAATTCGTCTCAAAATTGCTCGCAAGCGTGATACATTTAAGCGCATAGTTAGAACCACTCGGCGAGAGCGTCGGTTCGTTTTTGCTTGTAAGATTTTCTGGTTTCAAGATGTCTTTCGTGGTTAAAATGATTGTAAATTTGTGCGTGCATGCTGACAAATTTCTGGAGCGTTGCAGGACTTTTGAACTTCTGCATCGCCCTCTCCCGTAGTCTAAAATGGCTAAGATCAACCCGCGCTCAAATAAAATATCCTCAACTTGAAGAAAACTCACCGGATATTTGATTTAATACAGCACCGCCAGCTTGATAATTTCTGGCGAGGAATTGAAATATTCAAACAGGTTTTTATCGGTCATTCGAAAAATTTAAGCTCTAATCAAAACCCCGTCAAGTTGGTCTGACAACGCCTTTAAAGGAATGATTTGGCAAATTTTTTAAATCTACGCCTACAAAACACAAAAATCGACTGTCCCCTGACAAGACCCTTTCGCAGAATGGTTCCATCTTTACACATAAATCAAACACGCTTGCGTGCAATTTTAAGACGAGTTAGTGTCGATCTTATAACGCTTTCATATAAGGGTATTAAGCAATGGTAATTTCACGCCGCGCAATTTCATTCATGTTCGTATTTTTCATCGGAATATTGAGCGCATTCAGTCCATTGCACGCGCAGACGCCTCAGTTTCCAGAGTATATCTTTAGATATATTCAGGATGAAGATTCACCAGGCGCAGATATAGAGCAACATCGGGATGTGTCATTTGACGCGTGTTTAGAGTTTTGTGAGGCCAATGCATCTTGCCGTGTTGCAACATACAATGCGAAGGCGAATGCTTGTTTTTTGAAATCAGAGCGCTCGTCTGAAATCGCACCATTTCAATCTGCGATTACGGCTGAACGCATCAACGTGCCTGCGCAGGTGCGCGCGCAAATTAACAGCCGTATTGCCGAGCTTGATTTTCTTGAGCCAGAGCGAATTTACGCCGCCATAGATGCTTGGAATAGCTTGCAGTATGTATTGCGCTTTCAGTTCACTTCTGAACAATTCGAACGAAGATTGGTGACGGCTGCCGAAGAGGAAATGGTGATTGGGGCTACGCTTGGCTACCGTTCTGAGCTTTGGCGGGAAATGGGCTATATGGCTGAATCTGAAGACGGGACAAGCGAAAATTTCCCCGTTTTTGATCAGAGCATTTATGCAATCAATACGTTTCTACTTGGTGAAGATGATGCGCGCGGGGCTAACCTATTGGATGTTGCGCAAAATTTGGAACTCCAAGGAGATGATACGGTGAGTGAGGCGCTAGGAGCCTACAGATTAGCAGCGCAATACGATTCAGGCTTGGAGCAAACCTATCAAGAAGCGCTTGTAAAATTCTCACCAAATCCAGCAGATTTTGAGATTGATAATACTGGCGAGAAGCCAGAAATTTGCTTCAATTGGACGCGAAATTTGGAGAAGGCTTCAAATCTACAAGATTATATTGAGACCGATGTTCCCGTTACCATCCGATATAAAGATGACAACAATTTGTGCCTAGAGGGGTATAGTTATGGTCAAGCGACACGCATTACTTTCCGAGCGGGTATGTCTTTTGAGCAGGGTTTAAAAACTATTCGTCCTTTTGATTTTGATATTGGGTTTCCAGATAAAGAAGCCTCTTTGCGCTTTGATCATCAGAATTATATTATCCCAAAAGGTAAAAAAGTTGGTGTGCCGCTGGTTTCGGTGAATGTCCCGACAGCTAACATTTCGCTTATGCGTGTCGGTGAGCGCAATCTTGCAGAGATGATTAATCAAGGCGATTTCTTGAGCGCAGTGCTGAGTAATGATCTTGATAAGTATCAACAAGAATTTGCAGTCCCTATATTTGAAGGCAAAATTGATCTCGGCGGTAAGTTGAATGAAGAAACGATTACGGCACTCCCTTTTGCGGAGCTTATACAAGATCAGCCAAATGGGATTTATTTGGCAACGGCGAGTGCTGAAGATGGTCTTGAAGATGAAGAAAAACACATCTCAGACACAGTGGTTCTTGATTACCAATATTGCCTTAACAAGTTTTACGGGGCCCGACGGCTTGCATGTCTTTGCAAAATCATTTGAGGATAATCGTCCACTTGGAAACTTGAATATTACATTGATTTCCCAAGCCAATGAGGTTCTGGCTGAGGTTGCAACCAATTCAGATGGTTATGCCTATTTTGAGACGCCAATTGTTGCAGGCCAGCGCGGGTAATAGCCCAGCCTTGATCACAGCAAAAACCAAGGATGATTTTAATTTCCTTGATCTTACAAATGGCGGGTTTGATTTTTCTGATCGCGGTTGCTGGACGGACTGCGCCTGGAAACATTGATGTTTTTGTGACAACTGAGCGTGGTGTTTATCTGCCTGGTGATGATGTGAATCTCACTATTCTTGCGCGTAATGGTAAGGCCGAGGCGATTGATAATTTGCCATTAACGGCGATTATACGACGCCCTGACGGCAAAGAATATACGCGCATTTTGCTTGATAATCCGCAAGCAGGCGGGAGCGCGGCGCGCTTCAAAATTCCTGATACTGCTCATACGGGCTATTGGCGCACTGAGGTTTATGTCGACCCAGAAGGCGATCAGCTAGCCAGCTATAAATTCTTGGTTGATCATTTTGTGCCGCAGCGCATTGAGTATACGCTTGATACGGGCGCGGTTGAAAATAATGATGGGCAACTCGCTTTGCCATTCATGATTGATGCCAGATATTTATATGGCGCGCCTGGTGCGAACTTCAAAGTTTCGGGTGAAATTCGACGTGAAACTGTGAATTTCATTGATCAATTTGAAGGGTATATTTTTGATAGCTCGCAGGCCAAACAAAGTCAGACCGACTATCTTGAAGGTGATCTAGAAACTGATGCCGATGGTAAGCTTGATGCGCTTGCGCTTGCGCCAATTGCAGATGAAACAAATTTACCTGAAAAATTGACATTGACAGTTTTTGTAAGTGAAGGATCAGGGCGCCCAGTGGAAAAACGCGCTCAGTCTTATGTGAGCTCAGAAAAGACACTCATTGGTATCAAGCCGATTGGAGGCGATTTCGTGCCCTATGGCAAAGAAAGTCAATTTGACGTCATTGCTATAGGTGACGGCATGACGCGCACGGATCTTGCGAGCGCACGTTGGGAGATTTTGAAAATTAATCGCGATTATCGCTGGTATAAATCTGGTCGTAATTGGCAATATGAAGTTATTGAGAATTTTGAGTCAGTCGCAAACGGGCAGATGGATATTCAAGCCAATGGCGAAAACCTCATCACTGCGCAACTTGATTGGGGCGAATATGAGCTTCGCGTCATGCAAGAAGGGCAAGAGCAGTATGCCAAAACGCGTATTTATTCGGGCTATTATTATGCGGGTGATGACAAAGATGCACCAGATCGCTTACCAACGGCGCTTGATAAAGAAGAGTATAACATCGGCGATAACCTAAAGCTCAATATCGAAAGTGTTGGCGACGCGACGGCTCTCATCAGCGTTTTCAATGATCAACTTGTTTACACGGAAAACGTTAATCTCAAGCAAGGTAATAACGAGGTGAGACTTAAAATTGACGAAAAATGGGGCTCTGGGGCATATATTGTCACAAGCGCTATTCGCCCGCTTGATGCGCGCCAAGGCCGCATGCCAACCCGTGCCGTTGGTGTAAATTGGGTTCAGATGAATAAAGATGAAAGCCGCATTGATTTTACAATTGAAACGGCTGAAAAAGTGAAGCCACGTGAAGCGACTACTGTGAAAATTCAGCTCAGTGATACGAGTAATAAAAATGTCTACCTGACATTGGCCGCCGTTGATCGCGGAATTTTGAACATTACCAATTTTGAGCCGCCTGCACCTGAGGATTATTACTTTGCTCAGCGTCGTTTGGCGTTTGATATGCGCGATCAATACGGCAAGCTTATTGATATCTTCCAAGGTGAAATGGGCGCCTTCCGCGAGGGCGGTGATGGTGAAGATATTGAGGCTGGCGGAAAAACGACCGTTGAGCGTCAAGATGATTACCTTGTACTGTTCTCTGGACTTGTTGAAGTTGATGGGAGTGGCGTTGCCGAAATACCGCTCGAAATTCCGCAATTCAATGGCTCTATGCGATTGATGGCGGTAGCGTGGAACGAGAAAAAACTTGGGCATGCATACAAGGATGTTGAGGTGCGAGACCCCGTTGTTATAACCGCTAACCATCCGCGTTTTGTCGGCCTCTTAGACAAAACCCAGCTTGAACTAGAATTTGCGAATTTAGAGGCAAATGAAGGAGAAGCTCAGCTTGAAGTGATCGGGAGCGGAGCCTTTAAATTTAATGAAGCACAAACCATTCAGCTGTCTGGAACTGAGCATAGCTTCGCAAGCTTTCCATTAACAATTGCGAAAGAGGGTGAAGGTGTTGTCGATATTCGCTTGACCCTAGCTTCAGGAGAAGTGCTTACACAAACGCGCCGTATCAGCGTGATTGATAATCGGGCGAGCCTTTCGACGAGTGACCTTGTAAACATTGGTGCTGGGCAAAACTATAGCATTCCACTCGAGTTCGTTAGTGGTTATGCGGAAGATGCGCGCGTCGAAGCAGAGCCTTATTATCTCACGCTGCTCAATCCGAATAGGCTGACACGGGGTCTTGAAAACTACGGTTATGGGTGTAGTGAGCAGATCACTTCACATGCCGCCGCGGCGCTTTATTTTCCTGAATTTATGTCTGGCGAAACGCGTCCGCAAGAGATCATTAATGATACCCTTGCAAAGTTGAAATCGCGCCAAACAAATTCAGGCGGTTTTACGCTTTGGAGTGATGAATATAGTGTTGGCGATAACTGGTTGCAGGCGTATATTCTCGACTTCATGAGTGAAGCTGATGGCGCCCGTCAAATGATGGGGGATCGTGATTTTCAGCAAGCTGTGAATTATGTCAAAAGTATTCCGCAACAATATACTCAATCAGAAGAAAGTTTGACGGCGCCTGCCTATGCTCTTTATGTTCTGGCTAAATTGGGTGAAGTAAATGCAGGAGACTTACGCTACTATGCTGATCAACGCGCTGAATATTTTGATACGCCACTTTCTCTTGCGCATCTTGCTTCGGCATTGAAGATTTATAATGACCCTCAGCGGGCACGCGTACTTTTTGAAAAAGCACGCGGTAAGCTTTCCGAAGAAATTAATTATAATTATTCAAGCTATACGACGGCTCGGCGCGATATTTTTGCGGTGCTTTATCTTGCTATTGAAAATGATTTCATGAATGTAAATGAGGTGTTTGACATCCTCCGGCAATCGGATTTGAAGCTCGCCAACATGAGTGGTCAGGAAATGGCATGGGCAATTCGTTTGTCGCGCGCGCTTGCTGATCGTGGCGAAGATGTTGCGAAACTCACGCAGAGCTTTTCGGTGTCTGATGTGCGTGCAGGTAACGCAAGCGTTCTTAACAGTTTTGAGGCCTCAATTCCGATGGCATTGACGGTTTCAGGTAAGCTTGACTCAGCGAATGATGCAAGTACGAGTGAGTTGTCGATTTCACGCAGCTATTATGACCGTCTTGGCAACGAGGTTAGCCCTGATGCGCTTGAGCTGAATAAGCAATACGTCGTTGTAATTGATGTCATCGCGGGTTCTGATGTGAGTTCGCAATATGTGATCGAGGATCCATTGCCCGCAGGGCTTGAGATTGATAGCCCTTACCTCCTTGCCTCCGCAGACGAAGGCGGTCTAGCGTGGTTATCTGATCTAAGTTATCCAGATTATCAAGAGTTCAAACCCACTGCCTTCATTGCCTATGATCTCTATTATTCGCGTGAGCAATATCGGTATGCTTATTCTGTACGGGCAATCTCAAAAGGTGAGTTTTTGCATCCGCCCGCGCGGGTTGAGGATATGTATCAGCCTGAGAATAGTGCTTATACGGCTGGCGGGAATTCAATCACGATTCAATGATGCGCAAATGGATATTTAGGGCGCTTTTGATTTGCGTACTTTTAATGTTGGCCTTCTCGGTCTGGATGGCGAGCGCGAAATATGAAAGACGTGCGTTTGAAACCTCAGATATTGTTCGTGATCGCAACGGCGAATTGCTAACTGTATACACTACATCAGATGGGTTTTGGCGGTTGCCTTGTCGCGTCGATCAAGTGGATGCTAGATTTATTGAAATGCTAATCGCTTATGAGGATAAACGATTTTATCAGCATAATGGCGTTGATTTAAGGGCGCTTGCGCGTTCCCTACGCGGGTTATTTATAGGGGGTGTGCGATCGGGTGCTTCGACGATTACGATGCAAACCGTGCGCCTGATGGAAGATTTACCGACAGGCAGCTACCTCGCGAAACTCAAGCAAATTCGGCTTGCGCTGGCTATGGAGCGCGCTCTCAGTAAAACAGAAATACTAAATCTATATCTTGAAAATGCGCCTTTTGGCGGCAATGTCGAAGGGGTATGTTCGGCAAGTTACGCTTATTTTTCTAAAGAACCCAAGCAGTTGTCATTGGCCGAAGCGGCACTTTTAATCGCCCTGCCGCAATCCCCTACAGCGCGCCAGCCAAACCGCTTTCCCGAAAATGCAAGGATTGCCCGCGCGCGGATTCTTGATGCATTGGCAAAGGTTGGCAAGATGACTTCTGACCAAGCACGTGTTTCAAAGTCAGATGTTTTGCCCAATACGTTAAGCAGTTTTCCAAGATTGGCATTGCATATATCTGATCAGTATCGCTCTGTGCGCGCAAATCTTACCATTGATCGCAAATTGCAAAGCAATCTAGAATCTTATTTTAGGCGGGCGATTGCGCTTGAAGCTACGTCACTTTCTGGTGCGATCATCGTATTAAATTATCGAACAGGTGAGGTTGTGAGCTATATAGGCTCTCCTGATTATCAGGATGTTCTTCGTCGCGGCTATGTCGATATGGCGCAGGCGTCTCGTTCGCCAGGTTCGACTTTAAAGCCACTTATTTATGGGGTCGCATTTTCAAATGGTTTGCTTCATCCGCAAACGCTTATTCGGGATGCGCGGCAAAGTTTTGGTACTTATGATCCGAGTAATTTTGACGGGACTTTTATGGGGGTGATGAGTGTTGAGAAAGCGCTACAAACTTCGCGAAACGTGCCCGCCGTCATCGCGCTTGAGCGTGTGGGGGTTGAGAGGTTCCTCAGTTATTTTCAACGCATGGAGATCGATCCGAAGTTTCCAAATAAACAGCCGCCGGGTCTTGCAATTGCACTTGGTGGGATAGGGTTTAGCCCGATAGATATGGCGCAAATTTACGGCATGATTGCGAATAATGGTAAAGTTGCACCGCTGGTTTTTGAGTTAGCCCCTACTCAAAAAGCCACTGAAACATCAATTTTATCTTCGACCTCCGCTCAGATGTTAAAAGAAATTCTTCGCCAAACGCGCGCACCAAATGGACGACCTTCAGGACAAATCGCGTTTAAAACAGGCACATCATATGGCTATCGCGATGCTTGGTCGATTGGCTTTGATAATCAATATGTTGTGGCGGTCCAACTGGGCCGTGCTGACAATCAATCTGTTGCGGGTTTGTCGGGTTTTCAAAGTGCAGCGCCAATTTTGTTCGGTGCGTTTGATATTATCGGTATTTCATCGCTTGAACGGGCAAATATTGAAACACTGCCAATGGAGCGTCCGCCGGCTCACTTGCGGACTTTGGATAACACAAGTGCTGATAAAACTAATTTTTCCATCCGCTTTCCAGCCGATAATATAGAGATTGAGCTTTGTGATGCCAACCTTATCGTTAAGCTTGAAGATGGTAAACCGCCATACACAATTATACTCAATGATGAATTAAAATCGGCGGATATCTATGAAGATCAGGCAGTCTATAGCACCCTTCCTAAGGGGTTTCATAGTCTGCTTGCGATAGATGCAAATGGTAAAATGGCGCGATCCGCGTTTAGGGTTTTAGCTTGTAGTTAGCCTCACAATGCAAAAAACGGTGCTATCAGATTAACTCTGGCTCGTCTCTAAATAGCAGGCAAGCTTGCATTTATGGGCACGGATATTGTGCCAATCGGCAAGTAATTGGGTATGCAATTTCTTAAATGTTTGTCTCGCTTCGAGATGCCTTTGATGCTGAAAATGCTTATAAATTTGAGCGTGCATGCTGACCAGTTTTCGGAGCATCACCTGGCTTTTGAAGCTCTTCGTCGAAATGGCAGAGATCAACCCACGCTCGGACAAAATGTCCTCAACCTGACGAAAGCTCAGCGGATATTTGATGTAATACAGCACCGCCAGTTTAATAATCTCAGGCGATGAGTTGAAATATTTGAATAGGTTTTTATCTGTCATTCGAAAAATTTAAGTGGAATTTCGAAACCCGTCAAGTTAGTCTTACAATGCCATAAAAACGTGAGGGGGCAATTCATCGTTAACATGAATCGGATCAGATGGCAGGTTCAGTCAGAATTTACGAGTTGGTTAAATATGAAATATTACGTTTTGAGCGGTATATATGATGAATCTGGGCGGTATGCGACACAATATCATATAACGCCACACCAGCATGGCGGGGAGATGCCATATGATTTTCAAGAAGGCGAATGGCACAAGTTTCATGATTTGGAATATGATACAGGCAAAGTGATTAGAGGTGTTCTGCATAATCTAAAAGGTCGCTTGAAACCTTCTTATTTAACGGAAAAATCAATTAAAGAATTGCAAAATCTATGGTATCGTATTCAGCCAAAGGAAAACTTGGCGCACCACTTGCTTGGAAGTTTTTTCCGGTTTGAAGATTTACCTTTAATTTCTTCAGAGACGAAAGCCGTTTTTGAAAGTTTTGGGAATGATGCCTGTCAATTTATCCAAATTGACAGGCATTGGGTTGATGGCTTTGATCATCCAATTTCCGAAAAGCCTATGTATTTGGTTAATGTTGTGAAACGTCATGAAGCATGGGATATGGAAGCTACAATTTTTTTTGAGCGTGAATCTGGTAAATATGAAGGCGACCCTGACATAACAATGGTTGGTAAGGCGTTTTTGAGCCGATCGCTGATTGGTGCGAACCATATTTGGTCGGATAAATCGACTAAACGTGTCATTGCAAGCCAAGATTTTGTAAATGCCGTTGAAAATATATCTGGCGTAAATTTTTTTAGAGATGAATTACCAGTTTTAGATAGTTAGGATAGGAGATTAAAAAATGGGACTTCAAGATCATCATATTATACCACAAGAAATTTTCGAAGCGTCGGAGGACTTTTGAACTTCTGCATCGCCCTCTCCCGTCGTCGAAATAGAAGGTGAGAATTTTCGCATCTGTTGTTAGTCCTGCCACCACAAAGCTGGCGATTATTAACCCCGATATCTTTAAAGGCGGCACGATATGAAGGTAATTTTTCTGTCGTAATTATCCGCGGAACTCCATGTTTATGTATTGTTTTCATTATAAATTTTAAAGCCGCGCGCTTGTCTCGTGTCTTCGTCACGAAGCATTTCCAAGACCTAACCGTTCACCATTGATTATGACAGAAACTTCGTCCAGATGCCACTGCCAATTTGATTGAAGCCCTACCCCATTCTTACGAATTTTATTCGCAAATATCAGGCCAAAACGCTTAACCCAAAAACGAACCATTTCATGGCAGATATCAATTTCTCGCCCACGAAAAAGATCCTCAACTTGGCGAAAACTGAGTGAAATCTGACATACATGCAAACGGCGAGTTGGATGATTTCTGGGCTTGTCTTGAAATATTTATACGGATTTTTTTCGGTCATCTCTTAAATTTATGCCGACAAAATACAAAAATCAACTTTCCTCTGACAAGAGTAAATAATCTGTTCATTACTAAATCTGCGCTTCATAATAAGTCCTTTCAGTTGCGCAGACTCTACAATATTTTGGAGGGATTTTAAGGGATCAGGTTAGCCTTCAGCATAAATTTTTTCAATAAAATTAAATAATTAATATTATTCCTATTCTTTTTTAAAGTCTTTGTAAAATCACCTAGACGATTTTTTCGCTCACCTATTCCAAATAGCGGAAGCATTCCTGTGTCATTGTGACATACTTCATTTCAAAATAAATAAGATGGAGGATTACATGAATTTTCGCAAATTTTTACTAGCAACAACTATAATCGGTGCGGCGAGTTTCGCGCAAGCGGAGCAATATAATGTTGCATTCCTTTCGGCAAGTGCGGCGAATACTTGGCTCAACACATCTTATAAATCCATGCAAATCGTAGCGGATAAAAACAATATTAAGCTTACAGAATTTGATGGCCAATTTGATCCAGCGAAGCAAACAGTGCAAATTCAAGATATCATTGCTTCAGGTCAATACAACGGTATTATCATTGCGTCTTTGAATGGCGCGGGTGCAATCCCAGATGTTGAAGCTGCGCTTGAAGCGGGCATGGAAGTTGTGGTTATTAACCAAGTGATTGGTGAGAATTTGAAAACGTCTGACCCTCAAGTTGAGGGCGTTGCGGCTTCTGTTCTTGTATCGCCATATCAAGGTGGTGTGCGCCGCGCAGGTTTGACGATTAAAGCTTGCGAAGGCGTTGATCCATGTGAAGTTGTTTATCTTTATGGAATTAAAGGTAGCCCACTAGATGACGCATTGCGCGCAGGTTTTGATACGACAGTTGCAGATTATCCAAATATCAAAATCGTTGCCGAAGGCGAAGGTAAGTATCTTGGGCCAGAGGGCGGTATTACAGCAACGCAAGATATTTTGCAGGTGAACAGTGATTTTGATGTCATGGTTGGCAGTGATCAAGCACTTCAGGGCGCGGAGATTGTGCTCAAAGATGAAGGTTTACTTGAAAAGGTTAAGCTCATTGGTATTGGGGGGTCAACGCCCGCTATCGAAGGTATTAAAAACGGAACATGGTTTGGGTCTGTTTATGGTGCCCCTGCTGATGAAGGTCGTATCGCAATGGAAGCGATGGTTGATGCGCTTGTGAATGATAAGCATCAAGGCGGCATTGATCCTTTAGCTCTTACGCCAGATGACGGCATGGTATCTTCTGATAATGTCGATAAATTCAGCGCCCAGTGGGACGGCTAAATTTTGCAAGACACTTCCGATCCTTCACTTCTGACCCTCAAAGGGGTCAGTAAACTTTTCGGCGCTACGCAGGCACTCAAAGAGGTCAATGTTTCCTTTGAGGCGGGTAAGGTGCATGCGCTCGTTGGTGAAAATGGCGCTGGAAAGTCTACCCTTGGGAAATTGCTTCTTGGGGTTCATCAAGCGACTGAGGGCAAGATTTTTCTTGATGGGCAGGAGGTCGCTCTAAAATCTCCCGCTATTGCCAAGAGTTTAGGGATTGTGGGGATTGCGCAAGAATTGTCGCTTATGCCCAATCGTAGTGTGGTTGATAATATTGCGCTTGGTCAAGAAATCACCCGTGGGATCTTTGTTGATGCCAAAGCGACGCGTGCGCATGTGATGAATGTGATGGAGCGCTTCAATATGAAGCTTGATCCTAATGTTATGGTCGGCTCACTTTCGATTGCAGAGCAGCAACGCGTTGAGATTTTGCGGGCGCTTAGCCAAGATGCGCGTCTTATTGTTTTTGATGAGCCAACGGCCCGTCTTGCAAGTCATGAAATTCCCCCACTTCTTGAGCTTATCAAGGAGCTTGCGGGGAAGGGAAAGGCGATTGTTTACGTGAGCCATTTTCTGGAGGAAATTCTTGAAATTTCTGATCATGTGACGATTTTGCGCGATGGTCAGCATATCCGAACGGGTGAAATAGCAAGCGAAACGCGCGAGACACTGATTGCCGATATTACAGGTCGAAAAATTGAAAATCCCTTTCCAAAACTGCAAGAGGTTCCAAATGGCAAGCCCGCGATTTTGAAGGTCGAAAATGCCAGCAGGCAAGGCGCGTTTAAGAACATTTCATTTGATATTCGACCGGGCGAAATTGTTGGATTTGCGGGGCTTGTTGGATCAGGAAGAAGTGATTTGGCGCACGCCATTTACGGAGGTATCAAATTAACCTCTGGTCAAATTTTCTTCGAAGGCACTCAAACTCACAATAAAAATATTGAGCAAAACATTAAGGCGGGCATGGCGCTCATACCTGAATCGAGACGTGATCAGGGGCTATTTCTTCATCGCTCTATTTTGGAAAATACCTCGCTTCCTTATCTGAAAAATTTTTCGAATTGGCTGGGTTTGAAACTTGGTAAAGAGCGCGAAGACGTGCGCAGAGAATGCGAAGATAATGCAGTGAAATATGGGCATCTTGATCTTCCGATTGATAGTCTTTCTGGAGGTAATCAACAGAAGGTTCTTTTCGCGCGCGCGGCTTTGGGCAATCCAAAATTATTGATCGCGGACGAGCCTACGCGCGGCGTTGATATTGGCGCGAAGCAAGGCATTTATCAGCTCATCTCGGATTTTGCGGCCAGAGGCCATGCCGTCATGCTGATTTCATCGGAAATTGAAGAAATTATGGGACTTAGTCATCGGGTCTATGTGATGTCTCGCGGTAAAATTACAGCGCAGTTTACGAGAGAAGAACTAGACATCGATTTGGTAATGAAGGCCGCATTTGAGGAAACTTGATATGAATAAAACACTGAATTTTTTGCGCGATTATGGCGTATTGATCATAACAATACTACTTTTTGTTGGGCTTTCATTGAGCACCGAAGGTTTTGCGACATCTCGCAATTTGCGCAATATTCTCGATCAGCAGTCGACGGTTATCATTGCCGCATCGCTCCTGACGATTGCGATTATTGCGGGTAATTTTGATGTTTCGGTTTCGGCAATTTATGTATCGACGCCACTTTTCGCGCTTGCTGTTGAGAATGCAACGGGCAATGTTTTACTTGCTGTAATTGCTGCGATAATCGTTGGTGTGATGATGGGGTCGCTCAATGCATTTGTAGTGACCAAGATGAAAATAAATTCTTTCGTTGGAACATTGGCAACATCATTTATATTCTTTGGAATTGGCTATCTCATTTCTGATCGTTCGCTCATGCGCCCTGAAGGTGATGCTTATCAGATGCTTGCCCGTACGCGTTTTTTTGATCTGACAAGTGCAACGTGGATTTCGATTATTGTTGTGATTGCGGCATCGGTTATGCTTGCGCGCACACGGTTTGGGCGCAATGTTTATGCAACAGGCGGGAATCGCGAGGCGGCGCGTCTTGCCGGTGTTGCGGTTGATCGTGTGCAGGCGATTACATTCATTTTGCTTGGTGCAGCGGCGGCGCTGTCGGGCTTATTAAATTCCTCTCGTTCGATTTCGGCTCAGCCCTCAGATGATTTCAGCTTTGTTTTCACCGTTTTAACGGCAGTTATTGTCGGCGGCACGTCAGTTGCTGGTGGGCAAGGCACAATTTGGCGCACAGTCACAGCCGCCTTTTTTCTCGCGTTTCTAAGCAATGGATTTAACCTCCATCAGATCGACCCAATTTGGCAAAGGCTCATTGAGGGTTTTGTAATTTTAATTGCGGTTGGCATTGACGCTTGGTCAAGCCGCCGCTCAGTATAAGGAGAAGTGAATGCTACGAATTGGCGTTGATGTTGGCGGGACGAATACAGATGCCGTTGTTATGAACGGGAACACGTTACTCGGCGGTACCAAAAGCCCAACAACAGAAGACATAACGAGCGGGGTTGAAAATGCGATCCGCGCGAGCCTGCAAGCCACAAATATAGAGGCTTCGCAAATTCAAGCAACGATGGTTGGCACGACGCATTTTGTGAACGCGCTTGTGCGTCGTAAGCAGCTTTCCCCAACAGGCATTATTCGCTTATGCCTTCCTTCGGGAAGCTCGCTTTATCCTTTTGCAGATTGGCCAGAGGATTTGGTCAATTCTATTGGCGGTCGCTTTCGTTTAGTTGATGGTGGTTATGAAATGGACGGCAAAGAGATCGCGCCGCTTCATAAAGATCAACTTCTAAAAGCCGTTGATGAATTGATTGGCGAAGGATGTAAGGAAATTGCGATTAGCTCAGTTTTCGCGACAATCCGTGGTGATATGGAGAGGCAAGCGCTTGAGATATTGAACGCCGAGCGCCCCGATGTTTCGGTCTCCTTAAGCAGTGAAATTGGTAGAATGGGTTTGCTACAACGCGAAAATGCGGCGATTATCAATGCGTCTCTTAAGCCTTTGGCTAAGGAGGTCGTGACGGCGATATCTGCGTTGCAGAGTAAAATTGGTATTGATGGGCCACTTTACTTTACCCGCAATGATGGCACGCTGATTGAAGCGGCTGAGGTCGTGAAATTACCTGTGTTGACGTTTGCTTGCGGGCCTACGAATTCTATGCGCGGCGCGGCATTCTTGACGGGCATTGAGAATGCGCTTGTTGCCGATATTGGCGGCACAACGATTGACGTTGGTGAAGTGCAGAATGGTTTTCCAAGATTGGCAGGGACTTCGGTTACTGTCGCTGATGTGCAAACCAACTTCTCTATGCCAGATGTCATCAGTGTTGGTCTTGGTGGTGGTTCGATTGTGAACGCTGAAGCGCCAACCTCAATTGGCCCTGACTCGGTTGGTCATAGGCTCCATCAAGAAGCGATTATTTTTGGCGGGCAAACACTCACGGCGTCTGATATCGCGGTTGCGGCAGGTCGTGCAGAAATCGGGGACGCATCCAGCGCCGAAGCTTGATAATTTGACTGATCTTGTTGCTCAGATGGATCAGATTATTGCAGATGCCGTAGCGCGCGCGCGCACAAGCGATGTTGATGTGCCTGTTATTGCCGTTGGTGGTGGATCGGTTTTGATGGGTGAAAAGGTTGATGGCCTTACGGTTATTCGTCCTGAAAATTATGGCCTTGCGAATGCAGTTGGGGCGGCAATCGCGCAAGTGTCTGGCGATGTGTCATTGGTGGTTTCATTGGCAGAGAATTTAAGCCGAGATGCGGCCATTGCCCAAGCCGTTGAAAAAGCAAAAGCGGTTGCGGTGTCTCGCGGTGCAGACGAAGCGAGCTTGACAGTATTGAGCCAAAGCGACGTGCCCCTCGCATATCTTCCTGGCAATAATTTACTGATTCAAGTCACGGTTGTTGGCGACTTGAAAATGGAGGCATAAGATGACGAAACCTATTTTTGAAGTGAATAAAGAAATCCTTGGGTATATTGCGACGGGTGGTGCGGTGCTTGGCGCTGGCGGCGGCGGCAATCCTTATGTTGGTCGTTTGATCGCGCAGCAAGTTATTGGCGATGATAAGTCTGTTCCTGTTATTGATATTGATAGCCTTGATGATGATGCGTTGATCTTGCCGATCGCAATGATGGGCGCGCCTGCTGTGATGCTTGAGAAATTCCCGAGCGGCAATGAAATCCCCACATCTGATTGATATGGTTGAGCGCTTGATGGGTAAAAAAGTTGCCGCGATCCTTTGCTTGGAGGCGGGTGGGTTAAACTCAACAATTCCGTATATTGCGGCGGCGCAGATGAATTTACCAATAATTGACGGCGATACTATGGGGCGCGCATTTCCTGAGCTACAAATGGTTAGCTTCACGCTTGGTGGGATTAAAGCGACGCCAATGGCGATGTTTGATGAGCGCGGAAATGGCGTGACATTTGATACGATTTCTAATCAGTGGACGGAGCGTCTTGCCCGCGCCATTACGATTGAGATGGGCGGTTCGGCAATGGTTGGGTTATATCCAACCACAGCAGGTGAATGCCGCGATTTCCTGATCCGCGGTTCGATGAGCCTTATCCGAGATATTGGCCAGATCATGAGCGAGCATACGGGCGCTGCGACGAAGGTGCTTGCCGAAAAGCTTGGTGGTCAACATCTTTTCCAAGGGCGCGTTCGCGATGTTGAGCGTGTTATGGAGGGCGGGTTTAATAAGGGCTCGGTGAAGCTTGAAGGCGTTGGTGACTTTAGAGATAGGGAAGTCGTATTGAGTTTTCAGAACGAGTTTCTGGCGGCTATTGAGAATGATAAAGCACTGGCTACAACGCCCGATTTGATTACATTGATTGATGCAAACACGGGCGAGCCTGTAACGACTGATATGGTGAAATATGGGCTTATGGTCGATGTGCTTGGCCTTCCTTGTGATCCGATTTGGCAAAGTGAAGAGGGGCTGAAGCTTGTTGGGCCTGCGTATTTTGGAATTGATCATCCACATGTGCCACTTAAGGCGAGGTGAAATAATTGGTGCGCGGCAGTTGCGCACCATGCTTGACGCGCGACATGATTTCTAGGACACTCAAAATTGACATAGAGATGGTGCCTCGGATTGGAAGTTAAGAACATAAAACAGAAAATATCGTTTCGAGACCTTTTGGGAAACCCGATTGATCATCATATTGATGTGCATGATCTCAATGATGATTTTGACAGTGTTCTTGCAAAAATTCTGATTGATTTTCGTGCAGGGCGACAACAACAATCCCAACAACGATATCGTAAATTGATTAAGTTGCTTGAGTTTAGTTCTGATATCCCGTTGCTCAATCAGCTTGATAAGTTTAACGAACAACTCGCTCCTTTGTTGATTTTTGAGCTTTTGGGATTTCTCAATAATGGCACGCGGTTATCTGAACGCAGGTTGTGGAAATATGTCGATCAGATTTCACTTTTTGATGCAGATGATGTGCTTTGTCACGGCGCGGTTTACAACTTGCTGGCGATCATCGCGATGCGCCAATATGAGCTGACAATAAGCGAAGAATTTATCAAACTTGCGCTACAATCTTATGAGCTTAATAACAGCCCGTTTTTACAAGGTTATATGTGGGTGCATATGACTTTTCTTAAGATTTATGCTGCGGATTATAAAGTCGCGCGTCAAGCCGCTGTGACTGCGGCGCAGAAATTTGAACGTGCAGGAAGTCCTGAAAGTGAGATTGCGGCAACCGAGCTTCTCATCTGTTGGCTTGATATGGAGCGAGATCAAGTTATTCCATCATTGGATAGGCTTGAAGATATTAAACAGAGATTGTTTTCTGGTTCGGTATGGTTGGAGGTTTTTGTTGCCTTCGCGAGCCTTCAGTATCGTGTTTCTCTTATTGAAAAAAATGTAGATGTTTTATCTCAATTTGATAGCCTCGAGGTTCAGGCGCGCGTGCGCTCGATGACACAAGTCTTGCCAGAAATGCAATTGATGCGGAATGAGTATCTCATATCTCAGGGGCACACTATCGATTTTAAAAAACATTGGGATTGTTGAGCGGCATCTTGTGCTTTTGATGCCAAATACGCAGACAATTGTTATTAATGGTGTGAGTGGGGAGCATAGTTTTTTCAACGCGACTTAATCGTATTAAGGTGGCGTCTCTCATTCACTTTGGAAAAGAGGCGCTTGAGAAGAAAGGTTTCGTCACCCGCCGCTCCACATTTTCGCGATGCCTTACAGCTCATCGAGGATCATGGCTTCTATCTTTTTCTGAAGCAAGAGGGGGAAATCGTTCAAACTTTTTTTCAAAGAATGCCGTAAACGGCGGCGCTTTGTTGGTCTTACGCGTCATTATCAAAATAAGTTTTTACCATATTTAAAACAATCTGACGTGAAAGAAAAATATCTAGATTTGGGACTAACGGCCTCAGAATATGGGATTTTGGTTTGTATCCAAGATCATACACGGAATAAAATCATAGCGCGCGATTTGGGCGTTTCGGAAGCGACAGTTAAATTTCATTTGAGCAATATTTATCGAAAACTCGGCGTGAATAACCGTAAAGAGGCAATGAAAAAGGCGCGAGATGAGGGGCTAGTATTTTTAGACTTGGATTGTCAGAGTGACATGACGATATCAGGTTAGCCGCCCAGATTTCACCAATGACCGATAAAAACTTGTTCAAATATTTCAATTCTTCGCCAGAGTTTATCAAGCTGGCGGTGTTTTTTTATATCAAATATCCGCTGAGTTTTCGTCAAGTCGAGGATCTTTTGCATGGGCTAGGAATTGATATATCCCATGAAACGGTTCGTGTTTGGGGTAAGCAGTTAGGCTTATTATTTTCGAATAAAATTCGAAAAAGACTGTAGGTTTTTGGTCACTTCATCGTCATCCTGTGGACGAAGTCTTTGTGAAAATCAACGGCGCTCGATTGCGCAGTTGATCGCCAAGGAACGGTTCTTGATGTGTTGTAACTGAGCGTCGCGACCGTGCTTCAGCATTGAAAATATTGTGGAAATTACGTTCACGGCACGGGTCTGCCAGTGAAATTGTTACCGAAAAGCTGGGTTCGTATCGTGCTGCTTTGCGTTAAATCGCTTATTCAGGAAGTTACGAACGGGGCAGTATAAGAACAATCAATGCGAGAATTCGCATTTCATAATGACGATCAACTAATCCGCGCTAGCTTCGCACCGCGCGGGCTGATCTTTCTCATTTCGAAGGCGAGAGCGTGCGATGTTTCGTTTCCGAAGTGTGGAAAATCTTCAAAGATTCACCTCCGTTCAAGCCCACTTTCATAATCATTTTCAGCATTAAAAGCATCTCGAAACTAGACAAACATTTAAGAAATTGCGTACCCAATCGCTTGCGGATTGGCGCAGTATCTGTGCCGCATAATCAAGGCTTGTGCGCAATTTAGAGACGCGTTAGAGTTAGTCTGACAGCACCATTTTCTGGCGGCGAGCTGAAATATTTGAACAGGTTTTGATAAGTCAGTGGAGAAATATAGCAACCGACCAGAACCCGTCAAGTTAGTCTGCAATGCCTCGGGCGTGCATGAATTTCATTCCAAGTATGTGTTTGTGATAATTTCATAATTATTCTTTCGTTGATATGACCTGAACGCCCAGCGCCCGAATCTTCTGAACCGTCTGATCATCAGGTGGTGCATCCGTCACCAAAATATCGATGTTTTTAATATCGCAAATCCAATGAAGGCGTGAATTTCTAAATTTACTTTGATCGGCAAGCACAACGACCCGCGTCGAAGCGCGCACCATCGCACGTGTGAGATAGGCCTCATCTTCGAGAAATGTGGACAACCCCGATTCAATATCAATACTATCAGCACCCAAATAAGCCGTATCAAATCGCATTTCAGCAATCGAGGCCTCTGCCAGCCTGCCCGAGAGCGATAAAGCATCGGGGCGGATATGCCCGCCTGTTATTGTGACTTTGTGCTTATTATGCGCCAAAACATTTTGCGCAACCACAAGCCCAGACGTGATCACCCGTAAAGGTTCAGTTTTACCAAGCTGTTTAGCAAATTGCTCAATTGTCGAACCATTATCAATGACAATACTGCGATCATCTTGAAGGAGTGGCACCGCGCGCTCGACGATTTGTTGCTTAGCATCAAAATTCACATGTCTGCGATCATTGGCGCTTGGGCTCAATCGTAAAAATATTTTGCTGGGTTGTTGCGAGAGCAAGGGCAAGATCAATCCTAAAATCGGCAAGCCCATTATAACCAAAACTTTGACAAAAGCGAATAAGCGTCGGCTCAGATGCCCCCAAAAACACACATAGCTCCTTTGATGTTTGGCGAATAAACCGTACAGGATCTTCGAGAATAAGTGCTGCAATCTGCCCCATGTTTCCGGCTGAGATTTGGCCGCGCATCGACCAAGCGATCACAAAGTGGAGTCATTTTGTTATTTTTTGTTTCAAAAGCCGTCATCGATTATTCTCTACCATTTTCGCGCGGTTTGGATCGCAGATTTATATTGAAACAGCACATAGTTACTCTCAAGGATTTTCACTTTTCATAACAAAGTTCATTTCGAAGGGAATTGGATTCGCACACAAAATCTCCGTTTTTTCCACATCGCTAAATGAGCGCTTATATGTTCGTTCAGCTTTGCCAAGCACATAGCCCTCCCAAAGCTCAGACATGATAACTTCACCATAACTTCACCCTCACGGATTGTTGCGAATGGATAATCAAGTAACCCGCCAAGCTTATCAAAATCGCCTTTTATAAGCGCAACTTCGGCGCGCAAAATACGCAGTCTCTCATGATCTGTTTCTAATTCAGGCAGGCTTTCTAATAATTCAACAAGCGCCTCTGTTTTCCCAATACGTTTCAAGAAATGACCATATTCAAGCACAACATGTGATGGACATTCTTCAAAACCTCTTGCGCGTTCATACCATTCATGCGCTTGATCCGCATCACCAATTCTATCGTATAAAACTGCCAAACAACGTGCAGAGGCCCAATTTTCGTTAAGCTCAAACGCCTTTTTCAATAGCGCTTCGGCCTTATTTGTTGCATCACGATCAAGAAAGATAATACCTTGCAGGAGATTAAAGGACGGCAACATTCGGCTGCCTTTCAGAGGTCTTCTCCAGCAAATTCAACCATCTATCTGAAATCGCAAAATCGCGGGGCATTTCTGCCGCATCATGAACTGTTTTTCCTGCTGCGATATTTTCCCAAATTTCTTCGAGGGGCGGCGCGGTGAAATCCATGCCTGCGCTTATCTTTGCACCAGTCAGCTTCTCATGCAGTTGCCCCCAACCGCTCCCTTGGCTGATATTTTCGGTCGGCGCGATTAACGCAACTTTACTCAAGAATGCATCGACATCGGCAAGCACCTCCGCAGGTGTTGCCATCAAAATTTTTTGTCCAACCGCAGCAACAGCATCTTGATACTCACCTCGCGTGGCTTCCGCACAATCCGTCAATGGCATATAGCATTCCGTCCACTCAATCGACGCATTGGGGCCAAGTGTTTTCAACTGATTTTGCGTGGGCATTATGCCCGCTTGAATCTCAACATATTGATCTTTGCCCGCCTCGCTGAGATATTCCATCCAATGGCGCCCCCCTTCTCCATTGCCGAAGAAAAAATATTTGCGCCCTTTAAGATTGGCAGTAGAAATTTGACCAACACCATACCCATCTGGAAAACACGCGCTTATCCAAGGTCGTTCTTGATCAGGTTTGCGAAAAAACACGGAAGTCGCAGATTGCCAATTCGCAGGATAGCTCGCTTCAAAGCCCCAACCACTTGGGAAATCGCATTTTTCCAAATGGTTATCTGGCAATATGTGCTCAATCGAATAATCCGCAGGAGATAAAATGCGCATGCCTTCGACATAAGGAACTGTCGCATTCGTCCACCAATATATTTTTCTGTCTTGTGTATTTGGGTTAACAATACGACCATGCACGTAGCATCGCGCTTCACCACTTGGCAAAAACAAATCAACTTGCCACGCCGTTTCCGATGTGCGATCAAACTCATGCAATCTCAAAACTGGCCCACGTTCTGTGTCTACGCGATGGGCAAAAATCGGTGAACAGGTTGAAGCCGCATGACCAGGTGCCGCGCCGCCATTCCACTCAACACCACCAGAAAACCACGCATTGCGTAACGACAAATTCGCAGGTTGAATGACAGGATTACAGAACAACATTTCACGCCCTGTCGTCAGATCAAGCATAGAATATAAACGCCCGCCAAGGTCAGGTAATATGGTCAATTTTAACTTACCATTATCAATTTCGATGACACGATGCGCGAAATTTTGACGGTTTCGTTTATAATTATCTTGAACGGTATAAGGAAGAATGGACGCGCGCCCCATATCAACATAACCTTCCATCTCCTCATCTGAAAGACCCACTGGAGGCACATCCATTAGCTTCCCCGGCTGTTGCCACCAAAAATTAGGTAATGGATTATCAGAACCTAAAATTGCTGTTGGGAGATTTATTGTTGATACTTTGATCGATGTCATTTCATGCTTTCAAACTTAGCAAAATTGATTTCATTTAAAGAAGCGCATTGCGAACTGTACGCCCACCACCATCAAAGAGATGGCAAAACTCTTGCTTAATGCTCAGTTGGCAATCATCACCAACATTCACATCAGGAACACCGTTAAGCTTGACGATAATGATATCTTCCTGCTTCGCATCAACATGAACAAGTGTTTCAGATCCAAGCTTCTCAATCAAAACAATCTTACCCGTAATGTTACCTTTTTTGGCGATTGTGAGATGCTCAGGGCGGATGCCAAGCTTACCTTTATTGCTCGATGATTTCACATCTTTAAGCAAAATGGCATTACCACCTGGCAAATCACAATAAGCATCATTTCCTTCAACACGGACATCTACAGAAATTACATTCATTTTAGGGGCGCCCAAGAACGTGGCAACAAAGAGATTAGCGGGTTTGTTATAAAGCTCCATAGGATCACCAACTTGCTCGATCTGCCCCTTATTGAGAACCACCAAACGATCGGCCATTGTCATAGCTTCAACTTGATCATGCGTTACATAGACCATTGTTGCGCCCAAATCGGCATGAAGCTTAATCAACTCCGCACGCATTTCAACGCGCAAGGCCGTATCAAGATTGGATAATGGCTCATCAAACAAGAACACTTCGGGCTTTCTGACAATCGCCCGACCAATAGCCACACGTTGGCGCTGTCCGCCCGAAAGCTCAGAAGGTGTGCGGTCTTTGTATTGATCAAGTTGCAACATACGGCAGGCCGCATCTACCTTTTCCGCAATTTCAGATTTCGGCAATCCACGCATACGCAAGCTAAACCCAACATTTTCACCAACCGTCATATGTGGATAAAGCGCATAAGACTGAAAAACCATTGCCACGCCGCGGTTGGCTGGATTGATATTTGTGACATCATGCCCACCAATTTCAACAGAGCCTTTATCATGCGTTTCGAGGCCTGCTATAATCCGCAGAAGAGTTGACTTACCGCATCCAGAAGGCCCAACAAACACGCAGAAACTGCCATCAGGAATTTCAAGATTTAAGCCGTCAATAACCTTCAAGGCGCCATATTTTTTCTCAATATTTTTAATTTCTAAACCAGCCATAATATTATTGCCTTTTTATGAAGTGTCTTTGAATACTCATTTTAATGCACCGCGCATGACCGAGCCCTGAAGCTGTCTTTGGAACAAGATATAAATCACCAAAACGGGCAATACCGTGATCACAACTGCCGCGAATAAAGCGCCAAAATCAACGGCATACCCCGCCTGTGAAGCAAATGATGACATGCCCTGTGTAAGCACATAATTGTCGCGCTTGGTATTCAACGCAACAGGTAGCAAGAACTGGTTCCAAAGCCCAAGAAAGTTAAAGATCGTCACCGAAGCAATGCCTGGCTTCGCCATAGGGAGCATAACAATAAAGAAAGTTTTCCAATAACCTGCACCGTCAAGCTCAGCAGCCTCTCTAATTTCGCCGGGTAATTCTTTGAAAAAGTCGAACAAGAAAAAAACCGTGAACGGAAGTGCGAATGCCACATATGTGATGATCAAGCCAGGCAAGGTGTTAAGAATGCCTAACTTATTCAACATAAAGAACAGGGGCACAACCGCCAAAAATATGGGGAACGTCAGGCCCGCGACTAGCAGATAATAAACGACCCGACCAAAGAAATTGTTAATGAGCGCAAGGGCATAAGCACACATTGACCCAAGCAACATAACAATAACCAAAGCCGACCCCACAACAATCACGGTATTGGTGAAATAAGAACTCACACCCGCCGTCGTCCATGCATTTGCATAATTTGCAAAGCGCAGTGTTTCAGGGAGCGTTAATGGCGATGCAAATATCTCAGGCGTAGATTTGAACGATGTCAGCACAACCCAAAGCATAGGCAATAAAATAATTGCAGCCCAGATCATCAACGTCGTTTGAGAAATAACCTCAGCTCTTTTCCCGCTTGAAGTGTTAAAAGTAAGCTTTGTTGTGTTACGTTTTAAGGTAAGGTTGGGTAGCAATCTGGCGTATTTTCGAGACAACGCATTCAATCCAACAAAAAGCGCAACAAACATCAATGTTAGCAACGCGAGAACCACACCCATTGCACTTGCATAACCAAACTCGCCCTTCGTGAATGCCGTGACCAGAAGTTGTTGAGCAATGACCAAGGTGGAATTATTAGGGCCGCCGCCAGGGTTGAGGGACTGCATGTAAACAAACGCATCAAGCGACAAAATCCCCAAGTATATGAAGGCCGTCAGCAATGTGCCACGGATCATTGGCAAAGTGAGCGTGAAGGCTGTTTTAAATCGGCTTGCACCATCAAGGCGTGCCGCTTCGAATAATTCTTCTGGGATGGCTTTGATTGCAGCAATGAAAAGCAACATGTAAAAACCAACTAAGCTCCAAACGATCACAAACAATGACGAACCCATCGCCGTTTTTTGACTCCCGAGCCAAGGAAAGCTTTCAAAACCCGAAAGCCCAATCAATCTCAAAACACCATTAAGTAGGCCGTTTGATGGGTCATAGATTTGCGCCCAAATAATACCAATGGCAATCGCTGGCACGACAAATGGAAAGAATGAAACGATACGGTAAAATGACGCGAATCTTAACCCGCGCGTTTTGCCAATCTGCCCTCCGCCCACTGTAATAAGGCTTGCAAAAGTGAAGCTGATTGCAACGATAATCGGAGGTACAACAACCGCAAGAAATATATTATTGCCCATAGCACGCAGGAAAATATCATCATCGGCAAGTCTTATATAATTGGCGATACCAATGAAATTGCTATTTGGCGTAAAGCCAGACCAATCCGTCAAGGAATATGTAAACGCTTGCACGAATGGTATAATCACAAAAGTACAGTAGATGAGGATGGGTAAGCCCAAAAACAACGCGAAAAAACTGTACTTATCAAATAGAAATCTTACGTGCCGCCTAAGCGGCACGCCACCTGTAGCCGCAGTTTTCATTATTCAACTACAGTTTTCACGATTGAATCATTTTGCGCAACACGATCAGAGATTTTTTGAGATTGCGCCGTCAAATCTTCAACACTCATCTCACCTGCGAGGAAAAGATTCCACACCACAAGCAAGTCCGTATTGAGGCCATAGAGGTTTATAAAGTTAATTCCAAATATGTCCCCACCCGCATCATTTAGCAATTTATTTTGCGAAAGTAGAGCCGTTGAACCAAATCCATCTTCTGGGATCGTATTTTTTACGATTGTTGGCGCCAATCGCGTTTTCACGAAATTACTTGCCGCTTCATGAGAAAGCATTGCGCGGATCGTTTCTTTACCACCTGCAACGTTTTGCGCCGCTGACGGCACCATAAATGCCTCAGTCGCCACTGCATTCAAAGCCGTATATGGAAGCGCTGAACTTTCCGAAACAGTTGGCGTTGGCATGCCTTCCATTTCAAAGCCCTCTTTCGTAACGTTTTTCATCTCATTCTCAATCCATGCACCTGATGGATAGAACAAAAATGCTTGATCTTGAGTCCATTGTGCTTGAGCCGCCGTGAACTGAGTACCTGCACCACCTGGCTTCACATAACCAAGATCGATCAATTCTTTAAGTGCGGCAAAAACAGACTGAACAGCAGGATGTGACCAAGCATTTGGCGCCAAGTTTTCAAGCCCAAGCCGAACCTCATTACCACCTTCTTTAATTGCGGATTCAAGCGCCATGACAAGGTAATACGTCGCGGCTTCCTTGCCCCAACCAAAGAGATAAAGACCTTTTTCTTTCGCTTTCGCACCAAGCTCTTTCATGCCTTCCCAAGTTGTTGGCTTCTCCCAGCCATTCTCACGCAATTGGCTTGATGAATACCAAACCGCAAAAACAGTCATAATATAGTTGATCGCAACAAGGCGGCCATCATAAGTACCTGGTATCAAAACGCCTTCATATAAAGTATCCGCAATCGTTTCACCCTCATAATTCGGTGAAGCAATAACATCACTCAAATCTGCAAGCTGACTACCAACCGCAGAAAGCGCCATAATATTAGCACCCGCATTATCGATCAAATCAGGTGGTGTTTGACTGATAAAGCGCGGCTGAAGCTCTTGGGCGATTTGTGTCGAAGGCTGAATGGTATACTCAACGCCCTCAAATTTTTGCTTAACGATATCTGCTGCAAAATCAACATAATCCGTTCCGAAACCACCATTGAAAATGACAGCTTCAACTTTCGAACCTTCTTTTAGCCCAAATGGATTTACCATCTCATCTTGTGCCCGCGCTGAAATACTCAAAAGCGGCGTAACGGCTGTGGTTGCAAGCGCAGTGCGTAGAAAATGACGGCGACTTTGTGAATTATTGTTATTTTTCATTGTTTCCTCCTAGTTGTTATATAAATTATACGTTAAGGTTAAGCATCTCGACGGAAGCGACCTTGGTATTTATCTTCAAGCACTTTATTATGCTCAATTCCATTTGGAATATTTGCCGAAACATATAAAGGCGGAACGAGTCCCTCTGCCTCAAGTTCGGCTGCCGCGCCAATTGTGATCAATTGTGCAATAAATGACGCCGTGATCGAAGAAACAGCACCAACACCAGCCCCATTCTCCAATGTCTGAGTTGTATCTCCTTTTGGCGCGAGATTATCAATCACAACATCTGCAATATCGCAAAGACGCTTCCCACTTTCATGAAGTGTCGGCACATTCATTGTATGGTCCATGCTCGTAACGGCGATAACTTTATGTCCGCGCGCCTTAACCGCCAATGCCATGCCAACAATTGATTTATTAACGCCTGAATTAGAAGCAATAAAAACAAGATCTTGTGGTGCGATATTATAAGTTGCAAGAAGATCTTCAACGGCGCTATCATCGCGCTCAAGATCTGGCCCTGCGAGCACACCAACATCGCGGCCGCCATGCAAAACAAGATCTCTCAAAACGATACGATTTGATGGGATAAAACCACCTGCCCGCCCCGCGATCTCCATTACGAAACCTTCAGAATGCCCCGTGCCAAATGCCTGAAGAACACCGTCTGCTTTAATACAATCAACCGTCAAAGCAACAGCCTCTTTGATCGCCTTGTCATTGGCGCGAATTTTATCCAATCGCTCTTGAACTGCTGATAAATAATTATTGAAATATGTATCCATTTATTTCACTCCCGAAAACCATATATGCGCCAGAATTGTATCATCAGCACCTGTTAACATAAAGTTAAGCGTATATTAAAAATTTTCTCATTTCAACTTATTTTGCTCGAGAATTGTTACCAAAGCAAATAAAAAATGTATGGATTTTCCCATTTTGTTTGATAAGGTAAAATAAAAAATTCTGGAATATAGTAATGGTTAACCATAATTTTCTCGCTATAGACGCTGGCGGCACCTCAACACGCGCCATTATTTTTGATTCAGATGGCCACGTAAAAGGGCTTGGTCTGTCGCAGGGCGGCAATCCAAATTCGGTTGGCAAAGAAAGGGCTTTTCAGTCTATACGCGATGCAGTTGATATTGCATTATCAACATGTTCTGAGATTAAATTATCGCATGCCACTCTTGCTGCTGCGGGCGGTTCGCAAATCACAAACCTAGATTCTTGGCAATCGATGCTAAAAGATCGCGGCCTTTTGGGCTCTCTTACACTCTGCGGAGATAGTGAAGCCATGTATTGGTCAGGTACAACCAACCCAAATGGCTATGCTCTTATTGTTGGGACCGGTGCTGTTGCAACACAGATACGAGATAGCAAAGTGGTTAATGTAGCTGATGGCTTAGGTTGGCTAGTTGGTGATTATGGGTCTGGTTTTTGGATTGGTCGTGAAGTCGCGATAGCGGTTGTGTCCCAATTTGATAACCTGGGCTCTACAACGTCACTTACCTCCCTCTTGCTTGAGGCAATTGGGCTTAAACCGAATGATCCAGCGCGACGCGAAAAATTAGTTGATTACATCTATACACACAAACCTGTCGCGCTTTCTCAATTCGCCAAACTTGCATTTATTGATCCTGATGACCCAATTTCACAAGATATACTTAAAAGAGCGCAATCTAAACTTTTGCACACTTTAAACACAATTATTGACCCCAAACAGCCTGGCCCCATTATTCTGGGTGGGGGCATTGCTACCCGTTTTGATAATTTTATTAATGCAGCACGGCAAAATAGCACTGAAATTTGGGGATATGATAGCGTTAAAATTACACCGAATGGTTTGGTGGGTGCAGGCATACATGCATTAATGACCTATTATAATGAACAAAATACACCACATGACGCCTCTAAGTTGCAAGTATGTTTCGATAACTTAACGCGAGACCTAATGAATATGTAGGGCACTGCCGACTAACTCGTCTACAAACTGCGTGCAAGCGTGTTTGATTTAGGCGCAAAGCTCAAACGGTGCTGTCAGAAGAAGACGGCGTTTCCGAAGCCCTTATCCGCCAAAAGCTCAAACTCGCCTTCCTCTCTCCATGCATTCAAAAGGTCATTTTATTAAATCGTCTCAATTCAGAAATCGGTGCTGTCAGACTAACTTTAAGGCGTCTTAAAATTGCAGATAAGCGTATTTCATTTAAGCGCAAAGTTGGAACCACACCCCGATAGAAGGCCTTTAACTTGGCGAAGACTGAAAGCGATTAGTTAGTCTGACAATACCGAAATTAGCGCTACGACGATTTGCAATAATAATACGGCAATCGGGATAAATATCATGAGATAGCCCATATTTTGCAAGGTTGCATCTGACATGACTGTATTCGCTTTGAAGCCAATCGATTCAAGTGCGAAGCCCGTAATAATAGCCGTTAACCCCATGCCGATTTTCTGCGACAAAAGTGAAAATGAGATAATTTGCCCTTCTAAGCGCACGCCCGTTTTTTGATGACCGTAGCCAATGGATTCAAGAACGATAGATTCATAACTCACCAAAAGGCCTGCTGACCCTGTTCCAATGAGTAGAAACGGTAAATAAATCACATACCCGCCGACTGCTTCTGCAGGATACCAAATCGCCAAACCTGCGATGGAAATTAATGAGGCGAGCAACATTGTTTTGCGGCTGGTGATTGCCTTTACGACTTGCGCCCATGGCAAAACGGTCAAGAGCGCAACTCCCCCCATAATGGCGATAACCAGTCCGCCGCCGTCTTCGTTGCCCAAAACATACTTATAATAATAAATCACAATTTGAGAAAAGCTCATCGAAGCAATATTGATGGTTATTGCGAAGATGACAAAAAACAAAATTGCGCGGTTGGATAAAATAAGCTTCACAAATTCAAGTGTAAATAATGAAGGTGTGTTTTCACGCTTGGGAAATGGTGGGTCAAACTCGCGTAATATACGCGCGACTTTCCAAAAGACTAAGGTTGATATGCCCGCGTAAATCGTGGCAACAACAGTCCATCCCGTTTTGCCGCCTCCGAAATATGTTACCATGGGCTGTGTCAGAACTGAAACGAGTATTGCAGAGATCAGGAAAAAAAACATACGCCATCCCATGAGCGTGGCGCGTTCGCCATCGTTTTTTCCAATGTGCACAAATGAGGCCTGGAGCGGGATGGCAACAATGCTATAAATTGTTCTTGAGACTATAAGTGTTGCGCCCGCAAGAAAGTAAAGCATCAAGCCCTCACCGCGAGGCAACCAAAAAATCAATATCGTTGAAATGGCGAGTGGTATGGCGTAATAAATGATAAAAGGGCGAAAGCGACCATGTCGTGTTGAAGTCTGATCTACCCATCTTCCAATTAGGATGTCGTTAATCCCATCCCAAACCAGATTGATAAAGATAAGAAAGCCCGCAACCGACGCGGGTATTCCAAGGATATCCGTAAAGAAAAACATACCAAAAATTTGTACGATCTGTGAATAAATCCCCACCCCGAAATCACTGGTCGTTGTGATGATTTTATTTTTATTTACTGACATGTTTCCCCTGCAATTTCATTTATATTTTATGCATACTCTACGCTTTTTTAGAAATTCATAAGCACAACCTTTTAACTAACGTAAGTTTCATTTGCTTTGTTGTGTGCACCCAATGCGGTTCGCCACTATTATGTATAATAGCGAACTTATTCATGGTGACATGAGCATTCAGGGCACTCACATTACAAATTCGGTTATAACTTTGGCGCATATCGTGCAATTGCCGAAAATCTATCGTAATTTTTTTCACTGGCTTTTGTCCATGCCGCTTCGGCGATTGCGCTCAAACGCGGAAACACCATATAATTGAACTCATGCCGATCTTTGATGAATTCTGTCCAAATTCCGGCCTGAACACCAACAAGATTTTCGTGATCATTTTTTCCATCGCTTGGGTCATAATCATAGGTTTCAGCAGTATCGCATGATCCCGACCAAGCCGCACCGTATTCGTTCCAACTTGTTGAATATGTAATATCTAAATAATATCGTTGCCCAGGTGTTGCAACAACGCGGTAACCCTCATCAAGAAGTTTTTGCACAGCCTCACGAGACTGCCAAGCAAACATAAGTGCGTCCGTTTTATCTACACCACCACCTTGCGCGGCCTCGTCCCAAACCCCCATTTCCTTTCCGTAAACTCTTAAGCGCTTTTGCATTTCTTGTAAAAAATAAGCTTGGAATTCGGCTGTTTTACGGAGACCTTTCTCTTTTCCTAATTTAGCTACAATTGGAGACTGCAGCCAAGCGCCAAGCCCCACCTCATCGGCACCCATATGAATGATACCAAACGGAAAATGAGGCATTATTTCGCGAAGTATCGCTTCAAGAGTTTCATAAACTTTTGGATTTGCTGGATTAAGAGCGTTGTTAAGGAAGCCCTGTACAGACAAATAGTAATTTTTGGGTTCATCAGGGTCGATGAGTTCAGGAAGCGCCGCTAAAATCGCAGCACTATGCCCAGGCACATCAATCTCTGGCATAACCTCGATGTGTAAGTTTTTCGCATGCGTAATAAGTGCATCAATTTCATTAAATGTATAATACCCCCCGCATACCTGATCAATATGACTATACTGTGCATTCAATGGTAAATTTGGTCCGCGAAATGATCCGACTTCATTGAGTGCGGGAAAGATTTTGGATTCGATACGCCAACCTTCATCATCGGTTAAATGCCAATGCAGACGATTCATTTTATGCCAAGCCAAGATATCAACAAATCGCTGAACGTCGTTGAAAGGCATAAAATATCGTGCGACATCCAGATGAGAACCCCGCCAAGCAAAACGCGGTGCGTCTTTAATCACTCCACGAAGTGGAATTTCACAATGAGAATTGTGACTTGCCATAAAATTTTGGGCAAGAGAAATAAGAGCGTATTGAAAGCCTGCATCATCGCTTGCAGCAATTGTAATGCGATCAGCTTGGTAATGAATTTCATAACTTTCTGCAGGCGCGTCTAATGTCTCGCGAAAAAGTGTTCGCCCTCTTGGGGAAAAGGGTGAGATTTGATTTGGAAATAGTCGTTTCATCAGGCTCGAAACATGAAGAATTTGATGTTGAGAAGCGAGGTCTAACTTATCGCTATTTATGCCCGCTATGCCGCCCCAAGCCTCAATGGCAACCTCATTTGGCCAAGGGAGTATATGGAGATCGGCGACTGTATTTGTTGGCAATGGCAGTCTTATGGTGGCGTTCGGGGGAATCTCACCTTCAAGAGGATTACAGAAAACTTGCTGGGGTTGGTTATCTATCCAAATACATGCATCCATAATACCATAACTGACATTAGGCGCAGGAATAAGCAGCCCTATGAAATCGAAAGACCAATATTCACCAGATTTCCAAACCCATTCATCATCTTGAGCTTCAAACCAAAAAGATGAGCCGTCACGCTGTGTCATTTTTATTGACGTGGATTTAATGGTCGGCATGAGATAGTTTTGTGTTAAAATTTGTAGGCTTGGGTTGACGATGTCATGTGCAGTCAGATTTTGAATGCTAACCCTAAAACCTGAGTTCGTAGAATATTGACCGTGTATATATGTTTGATAAAGTTTAAAACATCTTATTTCTCATCAATTGGGTGTGTCGGGCTAACTCTAACTCGCCTCTAAATTGCAGGCAAGTGTTTTTCAGGCGGTGCTGTCAGACAAGGTTCTTTTAATACTTGATGATGATAAGTAATTATAAAATAAGTGTTCACTGAGTTCATAAGATTTGTGGAGGCCATTTTGACTGCAGATATTTCAAAACAATACAATAAAACACTTACGCCGCCATCAGATCATTTTTATGGTGTATATGAGACCCATACTGGCCTCAAATATTGGAGATCTAGTCGTCCAGATTTAATAAGTAAGCAATCGTCTGTTCTTACGGAGGATCCAGATATTTTTATGTATGAATATACTGGAGCTAGAGAGATGGGGTCTACATATTTATATGCTTATAAAGGGTTTAAAATTGGATTTTTTTGTCAAGATTTAGATGCGCCATGGTATCCCGCAATGGAACCTAATCCCGTCTACGACAGAGAAAATATGACTTATACAGAATATATTACCGATATTGGCACATTCGTTTATGATCGAGGGCCAGTTGAAAAATACCGTAGAGATTACTTATCCAGACATGATGAACCCAAACCCAAGCCGAAATGGTCTTTGTTCCGTAACTACTATAGTCAAATTTGGGCCGAAAAAGAGAAGTGGGATAAAGTGCAAGAAGAGGCGGAAAGACAGTCTTATATTTTGGGTTTAACAGGAGAAGATTACACAAAGCAGGCAAGCGGCACTATTTTGAAAGTCGCGCTCAACAAGATGAAATGGTTGAGATTTGGCTTGAGATTTTTACGGGATTTGTTGCAGAAACGAGTTACCGAGAGGGTACTTATAGGGGAATTATGAAATTTAGCGATCAGGTCTTAGAGAAATTAGAAAATGGGGATTATATAAGATGAGTGGTGCTGTCAGACTAACTCTAACCCGACTCTAATTTACGGACAAGTGTGTTTCTTCTACGCACAAAACTGGAACCACTCGGCAGAGCATTGGCACGTTTTTGCTTGTAAGAATTTCTAGTTTCGAGGTGCTTTCGTGGTTAAAATGGTCGTAAATTTGTGCGTGCATACTGACTAATTTCTGTAGCGTTGCGGGGCTTTTGAACTTCTGCATCGCCCTCTCCCTTCGTCGAAATTGCAAACATCAACCCGCGCTCAGACAAAATATCCTCAACTTGACGAAAACTCAACGGATATTTGATGTAATATAGAACCGCCAGCTTTATAATCTCAGGCGATGAATTGAAATATTTGAAAAGATTTTTGTCGGTCATTTAAGAAATCTAGGCGACCAGCCAAAATCCGTCAAGTTAGTCTGACGAAGCCAAAATATTTGTATCAACAACAATGTAACCTAGCCCTGGGCATCGCCAATCTGATCTCCTAATTGCTCTTCGAACACATTTGTTGACAATCCAAGTGTTGTATATAATTCCACCATAGTAATTATCTCCCCTATTCAACATTATAATTATTCTGAACATTAACATCACGATCGTGTTTGCGTCCGGCATTTCTTATAGCTCTATCAATGCTAGCCGCAAATGTTTGCTTCAAGCCTTCATCAAGCTCAGATTTTCCTTTTCTATTTTCAATAAAATGTTCTAAAATTTCTCTCTGCAATGCATTACTTGCCTCTGCGAGCTCAGCATTAGAGGCATTTTTGAGCTCAGATCTTTGCGCTCGAATCGCAACTAAGCGGTCAATATATACGGGGTTACGTTTGAGAAATGCCTCTGTCATTCGATCTACCTCTTGAACTAGATCTCTTCTTTCTCGAATTCGTTGTTTTTCCTCATCCGTTTTTTCCTCAAAAGGTTTAAAATCAATTGCCATATCTTCACCATTATTTTCTAATAATTGCCCTACGTTAACTTCGATTTTCACAATAAAAACAAAAAATAGACCTACCATTAGTGCTATTAAAATCAGCTTATCTGATTGCCGCGATATTAAACGGTGCTATCAGATTAACTCTGGCTCGTCTCTAAATAGCAGGCAAGCTTGCATTTATGGGCACGGATATTGTGCCAATCGGCAAGTAATTGGGTATGCAATTTCTTAAATGTTTGTCTCGCTTCGAGATGCCTTTGATGCTGAAAATGCTTATAAATTTGAGCGTGCATGCTGACCAGTTTTCGGAGCATCACCTGGCTTTTGAAGCTCTTCGTCGAAATGGCAGAGATCAACCCACGCTCGGACAAAATGTCCTCAACCTGACGAAAGCTCAGCGGATATTTGATGTAATACAGCACCGCCAGTTTAATAATCTCAGGCGAT
Source organism: Morinoia aosen (assembly GCA_030386875.1). Lineage (NCBI taxonomy): Eukaryota > Metazoa > Arthropoda > Malacostraca > Amphipoda > Talitridae > Morinoia > Morinoia aosen. The sequence continues at coordinate 20,945,300 of JASJYW010000026.1, forward strand.
GAGTTGAAATATTTGAATAGGTTTTTATCTGTCATTCGAAAAATTTAAGTGGAATTTCGAAACCCGTCAAGTTAGTCTTACAATGCCATAAAAACGTGAGGGGGGCAATTCATCGTTAACATGAATCGGATCAGATGGCAGGTTCAGTCAGAATTTACGAGTTGGTTAAATATGAAATATTACGTTTTGAGCGGTATATATGATGAATCTGGGCGGTATGCGACACAATATCATATAACGCCACACCAGCATGGCGGGGAGATGCCATATGATTTTCAAGAAGGCGAATGGCACAAGTTTCATGATTTGGAATATGATACAGGCAAAGTGATTAGAGGTGTTCTGCATAATCTAAAAGGTCGCTTGAAACCTTCTTATTTAACGGAAAAATCAATTAAAGAATTGCAAAATCTATGGTATCGTATTCAGCCAAAGGAAAACTTGGCGCACCACTTGCTTGGAAGTTTTTTCCGGTTTGAAGATTTACCTTTAATTTCTTCAGAGACGAAAGCCGTTTTTGAAAGTTTTGGGAATGATGCCTGTCAATTTATCCAAATTGACAGGCATTGGGTTGATGGCTTTGATCATCCAATTTCCGAAAAGCCTATGTATTTGGTTAATGTTGTGAAACGTCATGAAGCATGGGATATGGAAGCTACAATTTTTTTTGAGCGTGAATCTGGTAAATATGAAGGCGACCCTGACATAACAATGGTTGGTAAGGCGTTTTTGAGCCGATCGCTGATTGGTGCGAACCATATTTGGTCGGATAAATCGACTAAACGTGTCATTGCAAGCCAAGATTTTGTAAATGCCGTTGAAAATATATCTGGCGTAAATTTTTTTAGAGATGAATTACCAGTTTTAGATAGTTAGGATAGGAGATTAAAAAATGGGACTTCAAGATCATCATATTATACCACAAGAAATTTTCGAAGCGTCGGAGGACTTTTGAACTTCTGCATCGCCCTCTCCCGTCGTCGAAATAGAAGGTGAGAATTTTTGCCCCTAAAACTTCCTCTCATCTGCAAATCGCCGTAACACATTCTCAGTAATTTTAGAAACATTGTTATCAAAATCATTCCATGGCAAAGACCCACACCAAGAAATTGATCCGACACCAAACACAGCACCACCCGCAGGCGTTTCATAGAAACATAAATCCGCGCGGACACGCTCGTTCTGATCACCTCCAAGATTTGGCGGCACGACACCGAACTCCTCATTCACAAGCTGGACTTGTTGAGTATGATCTTCTGAAGTGGCAAGGCGAAGCGCATGTGGCGGAGAGCCAAGCTCAGTCGTAATGCAATCAAGCTCCAGCCCTGCTGCGCCGCCACCAATCAAGCCAAAATCGCCAATGATTTCATCCTCGACTCCTTCAAAAATAAAGGCCGCACGTGGGTTATCTGCATCAGGCGCACGGCGATAATATGATGACACATCAAAACCCTGAGCGATAAAACCAAGCCCGCAAATTTCATTGGGTGCATGGCCGCGACGCCGAAAAAGGCCGCTCATCTCACCACTGAAACTATGATAATATTCCCCTGGCTCTGCCATCCATGTGCGAATGCCGTCCTCAGCGCGGCGCACCTCAAGCATGCCAGGCATATCGTCGCTAAATGAGATGTGCCAATAGAACCCGTTTGCGCCCAAGTACATAAAGCGCCCACCTTGGTCGATCCAATCTTTTAGACCATTCCACATCGAAGTTGAATAATATTCAGGATGCGTGCCTGTGAGGACAACACGGTAATCATTGAGCGCCTCAACACCTTCTGCATGAAGATCCTCGTCGGTAATGATTTCATAATCGAAGCCTTTATTTTCCATCCACGCAAGCAAATGCAAATCCGCATTATACTGCCATAGCGCCGAGCCATGACCACCAAGCCAGCTATGATATTGCGATGTGAAATTTAACACTGGGCGCAAACGCGATGTATAGCAAACGCCTGAACCATCAAGGTGACTATCATAAAGCGAACCACCAAGCTCAGGATGCTCGTACATATAAAGATCAGCATGACCAAATTCGAGTAGACGGCCAATTGTCCGCTCGGCTTCGCGTGCTGTAATATGCTCGCCGTGATTGGCATAAGCAATATATGAAGCTGTTGGCGCTAAAAATGCAATTTTATCACGCTTTCCCGCATCATTTTTGGCACGTCTTGGTGCACGAACGAAAAAAGGAATATAAAAATCACGTGTTGCTTCGCGTGTATTTTCACCACATTTGATGCGAAGCGCGTAAGCCGCAGAACGCGTGCCTTTAGGAATTGTCAGCGTAATAGATTTATCCCAGCCCGCGTCATAAATATCATCATGATGAAAATGAATAGCGCCGTATTGATCGGGCGCTCAGTCCATTTATGAAACTCACCCGTCCAATTCCAACCTTTCATAGCACGTGTTGGCCCTTGAAATAATTGGCCATGATGGGCGTGCTGAGAAATATCCCTCAACATGTGTTGTTGAAATATGCTTAGAAAAATCCCAAAAAGCGAGCAACTCGCGACGCAATGCATCTGCAATCGGGCGATTGCGAAGGGCGGCGTGAAGATCAGGCGCGTGAGCACCTTTGCATATACAGGGGCTGTCGATTTTGCCATCAAAATGGCGCCCAATTTGATCATTATCAGGAGACCCAGCAATATAAATTTGCGTCGGGAATGACTGTGGGAGCTTAACGGTTTCAGCACGAAAACCTTGATCACCCATTCTCACATAATCGCCCATAGGATTTTGAAACAATGAAATTTCGCCAGTTTGCAAATTCGCCGTGAACCCAACACTATACCATTGACGCACCAAAATCGGCCGCATCAAGCGCGACAACTTCATCACCAATGCGTAATTGTAAATGATTATTCGAGACCTCAAGCGCAATATCCGAATGCTCACCAATTGCAATGATCGTTTTGATCTTTACGGTCGGGCAATGTTGGCCAAAGCATCGTGTAAAATGAAATTTCGTTTTCTGCTTTTAGTGCTGGAATTTGCGAAGTCATATAAGAACCCGCATCAATGCTTTGGCGCTTACCTTTATAAACGCCGTCAATCTTTGATGGGATCTCTTCATATTGAAGACCTGGACCATCAGGGTTGCAATCACCACAAATCACACGAACCAGAGAGGCTTCGTAATCTTGATTATCCTCAGCAGAAACCATGAAGGTAATGTCTTCTTCAGGCGCAACAGAGTATCGATCGGGGTAGCCAAGAAGTTTAAGCATAGTTTACTCCATTTCTAATGGTATATTGCGAGGTGTTGAAATTTTATGGCCTGTATGAGCATGCCAGCGCGCACAAAATACGGCCCATTCTGCATCTTCACGATTGGTAAAAACAACACTTTCATCAAGCTCAATTTCATCTGATCTTTGAGGCGGCATTTTGCCGAGAACCCATTCCTTGAATGGCACTTTATTAACCAAAATCGTTTGCCAACCCGTTGGATCATAGCGCATGATATTGAGCACGCGCATCAGATTGGGGCTATGATGGCCAACTGGCGTTTGACGAAATTCCTCGGCAAGCGGCAAATCTTTAACTGGGTCAATTTTATATGCCATCGGCGGTTCTCCCTAAAGCTTCGATATAATTTTTGGAATTTCAAACAAGTCATCAACCATGTCAATCACATGCGGCAAGGTCTTATAAGTTGAGCTTACGCCGATAATTCCAAAGCCTGCCCGCTTCGCACTTTCGCAACCAGAAGGACTATCCTCAATAGCGACTAGATTTGCGGGCTCGATACCAAGTCGTTTTGCCGCCATCAAATAAGGCTGCGGATCTGGTTTGGGCAATTCAAAATCATCAAGACTGAGCGAAAATTCTAAAATCTGATCAACACCAATTTGTTTTAAATTTGCATCAACAATCGCACGATTGGAATTGGAAACAGCGACTTGTCTTAGGCCTTGAGATTTAAGTACATCAATAGCCTCAAAGGCATTTTGAATGGGGGCTGTGTCGATAACAAATTCAAGATAGAAATCATTGCAATAGCTCAGCCACTCCGCGTAGCGAAGATCATTCGGAAACCTTGGCTGAAGGGCTTTCCAAACATCTTGAACATTCACACCAACAAAATGATGATCATCAAGATCGGAAATATCAACTTGAAAAGCTTTGCAAACGGCTTGTAGCGCGCGCAGATGCAAAGGCTCGCTATCAATGAGCGTCCCGTCAATATCCCATGCGATTGCCTTAATGTTCATCATATAGCTCCGTCAATTTTTTCATAACGTGCGCGGAACATTTCATAGCCTTTTTCGTAGATCGCTTTATGATCAGGATTTGGTAAAATTAAGTCACCATTTGTGATGAATTGAGATACGCCGCCCCAATCTTTCGTTGCGCCTGTTCCCATTGCGGCCATCCATGCAGCTCCAAGGCATGAGCCATGGAATGTGCCCCTTAAGAAGTTGAACGGGCGCTTGCAAAACATCTGCACAAATTTGCATCCAAAAAACGAGAATTGGAACCCCCATCAGATGCCAAATAGCGCGTAGTTGGGTGGCCCATATCATTGATAACTTCAATATGGTGCTTAAACGCGTAGGAAAACCCTTCAAGGAGCGCGCGCCACATGTGACGAAGATCATGATTAAGACTTAGGCCAGAGAAAACACCACGTGCCATAGGATCATGAAGCGGTGTTTTTTCGCCTAAGAAATATGGTTGAATTTCAACACCATCTGCGCCAGCGGCCGTTTGCGAAGCGATTTGATCGAGATATTGATGCAAGCTCATTCCTGCGTCTTTTGGCGGTTGACTCAAATCCGAAGGCAATATTTTTCACAAACCAATTCAGCGCAGAACCACCAGAAGCCATGCAACCATTCGGCATATACATGTCAGGAATGAGATGATAATCAAGGAACATCCGCGGGTCAGGGTGTAGCGTCTTTGGTTTGCAATCAGAATATCTGTTGATCCGCCGAATTTTAACAGCACATCACCGACATTGTTAATGCCTGCGGCAAAACCTGATGCAATATGATCAGCCGCGCCGCCGATAACAGGCGTGCCTTCAATAAGCCCAGTTGCTTGCGCCGCCTCGCTCGAAATTTGCCCGATTATTTCGTGTGACGCAACTTTGCGCGGAATGGCTTCACGCGAAATATGACCGATAGCAATCAGCTCATCAGAAAGCTCATGATTTTTCAAGTCAACAAAACCTGCTCCAAAGCCCAATTCTGCTCAACCGTTTTTTGCCCCGTTAGTCGCCAATTGATATAATCATAAGACCCAAAAACAGTATCAATTTTTGCAAATACTTCAGGTTCATGCTTCTCAATCCAGCGAAGTTTCGCCGCGATTAATTGCTGATTAATGCCATTGCCTGCTTTTTTAATGAAATCGCTTTCGTTAATTTCTGCGGCGATCTCGTCAACTTCTGCGCCGCAACGCCCATCAGATTGTTGAATTGATGGTCGCAAAATTGAATTATCTTTACCAAGTAAAACCGTGGCAGGTAGCATTCCAGTGACGCCAATGCCTGCAATTTCCTCAGCTTTTATAGATTCATTAGAGAGTAGTTCGGGAATAATTTCACAAACATTCTCCCACCAATCCTCTGGATTCTCCTCGGCCCAACCTTGTTGCGGCGCCGAGAATGACACCGCGCGCGACACAATACCATGCACTTTATTTGGGAGAGAAATTAAAATGCCGATTGTGGATGTTGTGCCAATATCTAGGCCGAGGAAATACGTCATTTTCTAACCTTACCTTAGTTTCTCGACTTTTTCCATGAAACGTTTAACGCGTTCAGGATCGACATTGTTCCATGTATCGCCGTCATATTTGAAATGTGACCCGATAATGCAGCCCGATGCAACACTCATAATATCCGTCACTGTGTCAATATTCACGCCTGTATTCGCAAAAACTGGTACCATATGGCCAACAGCTTCTGCCACTTTCTTCAAATCAGAACCATCCGCAGGCTGACCTGTGATTGGCCCTGATACCAATATCGCATCGGCAAGTGAGGAGAAAATCGCAGATTTCGCACGAAGCTCGATAGGACGCTGATCAAGCGAATGTGCAAATTCCGCATTGATATTGAAAAGTAGTTTCATATCATCACGGCGCAAATTTTTACGCATCCGCAATGGACGCGCCGCATTTGGTGCCCAAACACCCATATCAGATGCAAATACACCCGTGTAAATCTCACGCACGAAACTTCGCACCTGTTGCAACACCCATCGCAACCGACCCAGTTGGATCCCAAAGATAATTCACACCAAAAGGTACTTTCAATTCCGCTTTGCATGCCATCACAACCGCCGTCATCGCCGCCAATGTTTCAGGCGAAGCTTCAAGCAAGTACGGGCGATCATTTTCATTACCAAACATAATCGCGTCAACACCACCGTCTTGAAGCTTGTGACACTCACCAATTGCGTCTTCAATAAGTTTATCCATACCGCCATCTTCGTCATATAATGGCGAACCTGGAAGTGCCCCTATGTGACACATAGAAATAACGGCCTTTTTCTTATCTCCTAAAAAATCAAAAACCATGGTGTTCCTTTCAGCTTACATCAGCATTTTCATTAATGTTAGTTAATGTGTTTATTTGATAGAATTGGTTGTATTTTCCTTCTATATTCGCGATAAAAAAACATAATCAACCAAAATATTTGTTGATTTATGCTTTTTTTTGTTATTTAAATATCCAAATAAGAACAGTTATTTTAATGGTGGGAAATATGACTAAGCAAACTGTGCTCATTACAGGAGCCGCAAATGGAATAGGAAAAGCATCGGCTGTAGCATTTTTAGAAGCTGGTTATAGAGTCGCCATAACAGATTTAAACCTTCAGGCAGCACAAAAGCTCGCACAAGAGCTAGGCTCAGACACAGCCGCTTATGAATTAAACGTATGCACGCGCGATTCGATTACAAACTGCTTTGAAGCTGTAATTCGCGATTTCGGTGGATTTGATGTGCTACATGCCAATGCGGGCGTTTCCTCGATGAAGCGCGCAGTTGATCTCACCGAAAAGGATTGGGACTTCAATTTTGATGTGAATGCGAAAGGTGTATTTCTGACCAACCAAGAAGCCATTCGTTATTATCAAAGTGTTAATAAAGATGGCGTAATTATTAATACAGCATCGCTTGCGGCAAAAGTCGGCGCGCCTTTCTTGGCTCATTACTCTGCATCGAAATTTGCGGTTCTTGGCTGGACACAGGCACTTGCACGCGAACACGCCAAAGATGGCATACGCGTAAATGCTGTTTGTCCTGGGTTTGTGAAAACCCCTATGCAGGGACAGAGAAGTCGAATGGGAGGCGGAGCTCATGCAAATGACCCCTGAGGAGGTTCGCAAATCATATGTTGATCAAACCCCTCTAGGCAGACTTTGCACCGCTGAAGATGTTGCAGACGTCGTGATTTTTCTCGCATCAGAAAAATCACGCTTCATGACGGGGCAAGCGATCAATGTGACTGGTGGCGTCTACATGGCCTAAAAATAAAAAACAACAACGGAGAGTAAAACATGAAACTAAAATTTAAATTCACACTGCTTGGAGCGACTGCACTAAGCCTTATAGCTTCGGCAAGCTTTGCCAGCGATTTAACGCCAACGAGTGACGAAAAGCTATATTTTCGAGGTTGGCCTTATAAACCCGAAATCGTGACCGATAATGTTAATCGCTACAACAGCACACAAAACGGTAATGTTGATTATCAAACTGTTACGCATGGCGACTACCCATCTTTGATGGAAAAATCATTGATTGCAGGCGATAAGCTCGACATCATTTACGGTAACCCGCCGACGGCCGTACGCTTCTTTGAAGCGGGATGGATTGCACCGGCCGATGACATTCCTAATATTGATCAGATCAAAGCGGATATGTATCCGAACGCAGCATATGCTTTTGATTATAAGGGGCAACTTCTTGGGCTTTCGTATTTTCTTGCCAATCGCGGTCTTGTATTAGTCAATACAGAGCGTCAAGAAGCTTTGGGGCTTACTGACAAACAACCTAAGAACTGGGGATGAGCTTTACGATCAAGTTCTTGAGCTGAATGCTAAAGGGGAAAAAGATCTTTTCATGCCGCATTGGTTTTAATGAGTTCTATGGCATTAGCTGGGCGTTTATCTGGGAAGTTCTCAACCGTGGCGGTAGTCAAATCGACCTGAGACTGGCGCGCCAACATTAACAGTTGATGGACCTGCCGGTGAAACATTGCGCGACTGGAAAGCAATTTATAACGCGGGCATTGTTTCTGAGGAAGTGCTTTCTTATAACGAAGCGGCTGTCGTAGAGGCATTTGGTTCTGGGCGTTTCTTATACTCTCCACAAGTATCTTATAATCTCGCAACATTTAATGACCCAGCATCATCACAAAGTTGCCGGAAAAACAAGCTTCCTACCTAATCAAGGTCAAGCGTGGGGCCTACTTGATTCAGCGCTATATCTGCGCACAGCTCGCGAACGTTCGCCAGAACTTGAAGAGGACAGCAAACGTTTCCAAAGCTGGTATGGCTATAAAGACCAAGATGGCAATGTTGCCGTTGGTCAAAGATGGGCAACGACTTCAATGCTTTTCTCGGCTTATAAAAGTGTAATGGAAAGTGAGGAATCTAAAGAAGCGTTTCGTAAAAACTTAGTGAGTGACGCAGATTATGATAACCTTCTAGAACTTTATGCAAATGCCCCACATCCGCATGTTTGGAAAAAAGTTTGGGCAGAAGAGTATAACTCTTACCTGCGTGAGCGCTTAGGTAACTTCTTAATCCAAGATCAGCCTGTTGAAGCAATTATCGCGGATTTAAATGCAAAAATCGAAGAGCTATCTGCTAAATACCCCAATTAATAACGCTGGCGGGGCAATGATTTGACCCCGCCCATTCAACGAGGCTCTTATGAAGCGCAAAGAACTTAGTAATCGACAATTTGCATTCTTGTTGTCCATGCCTGTTATTATTTTTCTGGTATGTGTAATGGCATATCCAATGGTCTACGCAGCATGGCTATCCACCCAGCAAGTCAGCTTTTTTGGTGGATTTAAAACATCATATGTAGGTGCAGATAATTTTATAAAAGCACTATATTCAAAGGAATTTTGGTGGTCGACATGGGTCACCGTCAAATTTGTTTTTCTTTCTGTATTTTTTCAATGTCAATTGGTCTTGCCCTCGCAATGCTCATGAATAGTGTTAAAAAAGGGCGCGCGATACTTGGTACAATTATTATTTTGCCATGGTCAGTTTCTCTTTATGGTGCAGGTGTAATGCTGGCAATATATGGCGCGCGGACAAACAGGTGTTCTCACCTCATTTATCAATCGCGCAATGGGCAATACGAGTCCAGAAACCGCAACGCAATATTCAATGATTTCATCAAAATATATTGTTGAGTTACTTGCACTTGGAAATTCGTGGAATCTTGCGCCGCTTGTTGCCTTCTTCTTACTTGCAAATTTGCAGACGATTCCAACGCGCCTTTATGATCTTGCGAAAATTGATGCGCTTTCAAGCTGGGGAAAATTTGTGAATGTCACATTGCCGCCCCTTCAATATACGCTTTTTGTTTTCACATCGATTACGTTGATTTTGTCAATGAAGCTTCTCGATTTCATATTCGTCATGAGCGCAGGCGGCCCCGGCAATGCCTCCTCAACGCTGACTTATCGTCTATTTGATTTGGCCTTTAGACAATCAAATTACGGGCTAAGTGCGGCAATGTCTTTCTACTTACTCTTTTTAATTATTGGCTCTGCATTGGCGCTTTATTTTTTCTGGGGTCGTAAATTGGAGGAAAATCAATGAACCGAACAAGATCTCCTTGGCTTATTATCGCCGTCATCATTGCGACCATCTGGACACTTCTTCCTATTTATTGGACGCTTAAAACGGCTTTCATCTCACCTGCTGATGCGGTTTCATTTCCCGCGCCAATCTTTCCAAATCCGCCGCATTTCGCCGCAATTTTTAACATTTTTGGCTTTAATTACACAGATGCAAACGGCACAGAATATCTAGCCGCGGGGCAAGCGCTCAAATCATAAATGGGCTGAAGAATTCAATATCGTGTCTTTTTTTGTCACACTGATTACAATGTTTATCATTGTGCCTTTGTCTTATGCCTTCGCGCGTTTTGATTTTAAGGGCAAGACGACACTGCTAATGACAATTCTATTTTCGGTCGCTGTGCCACCTGTTTCAACATTAATTCCATTCTATATACTTTTTGTTCGGCTTGGATTAACGGGCACGCATCTCGGATTGGTTATCATTAATCTGACCGTTACAGTTCCATTCGTGACATGGATGCTGATTGGGTACTTCCGAAACCTTCCCCCTGTTGAACCACTCGCGCAAATTGATGGCTATGGCCGCTTTGGAACATTGATATTCATTATCATTCCAATGGCCAAAAGCGGGCTTGCAGTTGCGGCAATTGTCTCATTTTTATTCTCGTGGAATGAATTCGTTTTCGCAACGCAGCTCGTAAATGGAACAAGTGCCGCAACACTCCCAACGGCTGTTTCTGGCTTCTTATTTTTGCAGCCTCAGCCTGGTCTTTTGTCCGCATCATTGTGGATCTCTATTCTTCCCGCCGCTCTCGTGGCATATTTTTTTACAACGTCATATCT
>JASJYW010000026.1:20956435-20978820 GCA_030386875.1 Morinoia aosen
TATCAAAATAGTGCGCAATCGACAAAATCGCTTTCACAAGGGCTTCGTTATCCTCATTCGTGCTGAGGTCTTGGCAAATACTGCCGTCAATTTTAATGATGTCGAAATTAAACTCGCGCAAATGACCAATAACCGTTTGACCCGCGCCAAAATCATCACAAGCAAAGCAAACGCCAAACTGGCGACAAAACGCCATGAAAGCTTTCGTTTGCTCAATTGAGCGCATAACCGACGCTTCCGTAAATTCAACAATCAGCCGCTCCGTAATCCTACGATTGGACTTGCCAGCAGTTTCAAGAAGATACATCCAATCCCCGTCCCACATCGTCCGCATATCCATGTTGATCGACACCCTGATTCCCGGCTCTTCTTTCAATTTTTCAAGCGCAAGCTCAAGCGCAAGTTGATCGACCAAGCTGCATATTTCCGTACCCGCAATCTCGTTGATAAACTCGCCCGCAACGCGAACGTCTCCCTCATCATCAAACAAGCGTATCAAGCCCTCATGAAACATGGGAAAACGATGATCGCGCGCCGACACAATCGGCTGGAAACAAAGCGCTATACGTCGCTGCTCCAAAGCGCGAGAAATATCATACAGCTTCATTGGTTTTTTGCGAATTTGGGTCATGGCTGTCCTCTCGTAGAAAATCTAACCGCGATTTATTAAAGAGGCGTTACCAATCATATATAAAGTTAATCTTTTTTGATATATTTTCGAATTCGTAAAGAAGATTGCATTTGCATCTTTCCACTCCTATAACGTCGAAAAATCTTATGAATGGGTGCGAAAATGTCAAAATCCACAAAAGCCGCGAATCAAATGTGGGGGGGACGCTTCAGCGAAGGTTCTGACGCCCTCATGCTCGCCATTAATTCTTCGATCGATTTCGATCAGATCATGGCTATGGAAGATATTGCTGGCTCTCGCGCTCATGTGACGATGCTTGCGGCGCAAAAAATTATTTCTGATGCGGATCGCGATGCCATCCTTAAAGGGCTTGATCAGGTTCAAGAAGAAATCACATCGGGCAAGTTTAACTATTCTCAAGAGCTGGAAGATATACATCTCAACGTTGAGAATCGCCTGAAAGAAATTATTGGCGATCCAGCTGGCAGGCTTCACACGGCGCGTTCGCGCAACGATCAGGTTGCGCTTGATTTTCGTATGTGGGTTCGCGCGCGGGTTGATCAAAGTATTGAAGAAATCAAAGTTCTCATCACGACGCTGATTTCACAAGCTGAAAAAGGCGCTGACAAGCCCATGCCAGGTTACACACATCTTCAAGTTGCGCAGCCTGTCACATGGGGTCATCATATGATGGCCTATGTCGAGATGTTTGGCCGCGATCTTTCGCGCTTCGAAGATGCCCGCAAGCGCATGAATGAATGCCCGCTTGGCGCGGCCGCGTTGGCGGGCACGGGCTTTCCGATTGATCGCGATATGACGGCGAAAGCGCTTGGCTTTGATCGTCCTTCGGCGAACTCGCTTGATGCGGTTGGCGAGCGCGATTTCGCGATTGAGTTTCTATCAAGCGCAAGCTTAACGGCGACGCATCTCTCGCGCCTTGCAGAAGAAATCGTGATCTGGTCAACGACGCAGTTTAATTTCGTGCGCGTTGCCGATAAATGGTCAACGGGTTCAAGCATTATGCCGCAAAAGCGCAATCCTGATGCAGCGGAACTCATTCGCGCAAAAGTCGCGCGCATTAATGGCGCGTTTGTATCTCTTTCAACGATGATGAAGGGCCTGCCGCTCACTTATTCCAAAGACATGCAAGAGGATAAAGAACCGCTTTTTGATGCCGCGCATTCGCTCTCGATTGCCCTTCGCGCAATGGCGGGCATGATGAGCGACCTCACGCCGCATTTCGACGTTATGCGCGCGGCGGCGGCAAGTGGTTTCTCAACAGCAACCGATCTAGCCGATTGGCTCGTGCGCGAACTTGGCCTTCCTTTCCGCGAAGCGCATCATATCACGGGCGCAATTGTTAAACGCGCGGAGGATACTGGCAAAGACATTTCCGAGCTATCTATTGAAGAAATGAAGGCCGTTCATGCGAATATTACAGAAAAGGTCTTTGGCGTCCTAACTGTCGAAGCCTCCGTAAGCTCGCGCACATCTTATGGTGGCACGGCGCCTGATTAATGTCCGCGCCCAAATCGCAAATTGGAAAGCCAAATTATGATCAAGATCGCTCTCATTTCGCTTACACTTTTCGCACTCGCAAGTTGTGGTCGCGAAGCGCCGCCAACGCCTATTGAAGGCACCGTTTTCGGGCAATCCTAATGCAACTTCATCGCGCCTATCTTGCATCACATTCCTCGGCATCGCGCTTCCCATCGCCTTGCTCATGAAGGGCATGGCCCATGTTGACTGGAATTTCGCTCAGGCCTTAGCCGACTTCAACGTATTCCTCAAATCCATCTTTGGGCAAATCGTGATCGTCTGGCTTTTCTCAACGGGCATGGCGCTCACGATATGGGTTATCCACGAAGCACAGGTGCGCCAAGATTACTACCTCCTGTGGGCAATTCTCGTCCTGCTGATTTTCTCCATAGGCGCGGCATTGCCTTTCTATCTCTATCTACGCACACCAAAACGAGACGAATAATGGATCATTTCCTCTATAAAAATAACGAACTTCACGCCGAAGATGTGCCACTTAGCGCCATAGCTCAAGCGGCTGGAACGCCTGTTTATGTCTATTCGGCGGCAACAATTCTGCGCCATCTTCGAGTTTTCAATACGGCGCTTGATGCGATCCCGCACAAAGTTTTCTATTCGGTCAAAGCCAACTCCAATCAAGCCGTGCTCACTCTACTTGCCAAAAATGGCGCTGGCATGGATATCGTCTCGATTGGTGAATATAAGCGCGCGCGCGCGGCGGGCGTTGCGGGCGAGGATATCGTATTTTCTGGCGTTGGTAAGACGCGCGATGAGCTTCGCTATGCGCTTGAAAACGGCATCTATCAATTCAATGTGGAAAGCGAAAATGAGCTTAACGCATTAAACGAAATTGCCATTTCACTTGGCAAGAAAGCTCCGATTTCTATACGCGTGAACCCTGATGTTGACGCGCAAACACATGCCAAAATCGCGACGGGTAAGGCCGAAAATAAATTCGGTATTCCGATTGACCTTGCCCCCGAAATTTACGCCAAAGCGGCCAAAATGGACGGCATTGATATCAAGGGCGTCGACACGCATATCGGGTCTCAATTAACCTCGCTTGCTCCATTTGACGCCGCATTTGAAAAAGTGAAATCCCTCGCACTTAAGCTTCGCGCCGATGGCCATAACATTGAGCGCATTGATCTTGGTGGCGGCCTTGGTATTCCCTATGTGCAGTCGAATACGAACCCGCCATTGCCGATGGATTATGGTGCTATGGTTGTCGAAAAATTCAAGGACATGGACGTTGAAATTGGTATTGAGCCTGGTCGCATGATCATGGGCAATTCAGGGATTTTGCTCAGCTCAGTTATATATCTCAAGCGCGCTGTTGATCGCAATTTTCTTATTCTCGACGCGGCGATGAACGACCTTCTTCGCCCTGCGATGTATGACGCGCATCATGATATTATCCCAGTGCATCAAGGTGGTAAGGCGATCGCGATGGATGTTGTTGGCCCCGTTTGCGAAACGGGCGACACTTTTGCAAAAGCGCGTGATCTGCCAGAGCTTGACGAGGGTGCGCTTGTCGCCTTCCGCACGGCGGGTGCTTATGGCGCCGTTATGGCGTCAGAATATAATTCCCGCCCGCTCGTTGCCGAAGTCCTTGTTTCTGGTGATAAGTTTGAGATCATTCGCAAACGCCCAAGCATTGAAGACATCATAGCGCGCGACATCGTTCCTGATTGGATTTAATGTGCTTTGGGTCGCCATCACGATTTTCGCGGCACTTAGCCAAACCATTCGTACGGCGCTTCAAAAGAGCCTTAAAGCAAAACTTGACGACACATCTGTAAACTGGGTGCGCTATGCTTTTGGACTGCCATTTGTTTTGGCGGTATTATTATTCGCGCTTTTCTGGAATAAGCAAGGATTGCCGCCCATTGCGCCGTCATTCTGGCTATACGCAAGTCTAACTGCCTTTTTTCAAGTGATCGCGACCGCATTTCTCATCAAGCTATTTGGCACCCGAAATTTCGTCATAGGCTCCGCATTCGCGCGCTTTGAAGCCGTGCTTTCTGCAATATTTGCCCTGCTTTTCTTCGGTGAAACACTCAATGCAATGGGTATCGTCGCAATCGTAACTGGGTGCGCGGGCGTTGTCATTTTATCCATAACCAAAGGCTTCAAATTCGACTTTCAGAACGCACTTATCGGATTGGGCGCTGGCGCAGGATTCGCATTTTCTGCTGTTTTCGCAAGAGCCAGCACACAAGCCGTTGATGCCTCATTCATCATCGCCGCGCTGACGGCCCTTACATTCGTACTCATCTTGCAAGTTGTCGGTCTTGGTATTTGGTTAGGCATCCGCAAGCCACAAGCATTTAGAATGATCGCAGGTCAAGCTCGCGCCGCCACGCTTGTCGGTTTAACCAGCGCGCTTGGCTCAATGGGTTGGTTTAGCGCCTTTGCTCTCATTAGCGCAGCCTATGTCAAAACACTCGGACAAATCGAGATGGTGTTCGCAATCCTTATTTCGTTGCTTATCTTTAAAGAAAAGATTAGCATTCAAGAAATCATCGGCATGGCGCTCATTGTCTTGAGCGTCGTGCTGGTCATAAATTTCTAGGAACACATGAAACCGCTCGTTTTACTTACCGCACTCATTTCACTGCCTTTATTCGCAGAAGGAACTGATCTTCTGGAAGCCTCTAATTCGCCAATTAGCGTCTGGCTACGCGAAGCTGAAAGATTCGAAATCAAGCTCGAACGAGCTTTTGAGTGGGGTGGCCTTGCTGTAACGGGCACCTATTCCAGCGCTGATCGCTATGGAATTGAAGGGCTTGCAATGATTGATGGTAAGCTCGTAAGTGATCGTGTGCAATCATGGGACGGCGTTATGATTTTTCGTGACGGTGCCGTCCAAATTTTTCATAAATCGCGCATAGATTTTGATGGCCAGAATTATGATCTAACCGACGACGCATCTCGTAATGCGCTCATTTCAAGACTTGCGGACGCGAAGGCTTCCCTTATTCAATCCCACCTGCTGATCACCGACGGAAAGCTTGATATTCGCGATCAAGATGGCGTACCCAAATATGTCCGTCGCATTGCCTATACAAATTCCAAAGGGCAATTTGGTATTTATCAAAGTGAAACACCGCTGACGCTTTATGCCGCCGCCAAAGAACTCTTCGATAAAGGTGATGTGCAAATGGCTTTCAATCTCGACATGGGCACCTATGATTTTTGCCGCCAATGGCAGTCATGGACACTCAACGAATGCGGAGATCCTGTTGTAGATGTCGATGCTTTAACGAATATTATTGAAGTTATATTTGTGCCTTAACCCTAACAAAAAGAGCTACTGCAAATTGATCTCGTCGCCATCGGCTTGCAGATGTAAGCTGATCGGTACTTGCTTATCACGCTTAAAGCGACGTGGTAAATGCTTGGTCATGCTCTCATGCGCTGGCGTCCAGTGGATCAGCTCAAAACGACCATCCATATGCTCAACAACCGCCGTGCAGCTCTCAACCCAATCGCCCGTGTTAATGTAATCAATCCCGCCACGCTGGCTCATTTCGGCATGGTGAATATGGCCACAAATCACGCCATCAAGCGCGTCTTTTGCTGCAGCTTCGGCAAGCACTTCTTCATATTTACCAATATAAGAAACAGAGTTTTTCACCTTGAGCTTCAGCCATGCAGAAAGCGACCAATACGGCAAGCCGAGCATTTTACGCACACGGTTAAGATGGGTATTCAGCAAAATCGCCGCATCATAAGCCCAGCCGCCAAAAACAGCGATCCATTTGGCATTCGACACAACCAAATCAAATTTATCGCCGTGAATAACCAAGAATTTACGCCCATCAAGCGCCTCGTGAATGAGGGTATCTTTAACCTCAATATCACCAAACTGCATGTCCAAATAATTGCGCGCGAATTCGTCGTGATTGCCGGGAAGATAGAAAATTTTCGTGCCTCTGCGGCCTTGACGCAGTAATTTTTGAACAACGTCATTATGCGACTGCGGCCAATACCAACGCTTTTTCAAACGCCAACCATCGACGATATCCCCAATGAGGTATATCGTCTCGGCTTCATGGTGCTTAAGAAAGGTTAGAAGCTTTTCAGGCTGACTACTTGGTGAGCCAAGATGGAGGTCGGAGAGAAAAATTGTACGATACTTCATATTGCCTCACGATTCGTTCTTCTGCTTATTCAGGAGTTTCACAACAAAATTATGACAGTATTAACCTTCCTCGCGCCACTTTCCAAGAGACAAATTACCAAGCGACCACTCACCAATCTGAACGCGAACAAGGCGCAATGTCGGGAAGCCAATCGCGGCCGTCATACGGCGAACTTGGCGATTGCGTCCCTCGGAAATCTTAATCTCAAGCCATGTATCTGGAACAGTTTTCCGCGCGCGTACAGGCGGATCGCGCTCCCATAAATCTGGCGGGGAAATGACCCGCGCTTTTGCTGGCAAGCAAGGGCCATCATTAAGGGTAACGCCGCGCCTTAGCGGATCCAAATCCTTGCCCGTTGGCGCGCCTTCAACTTGCACAAGATAGGTTTTTTCCATTTTGAATTTCGGGTTTGAGATTTTGGCTTGGAGCTGCCCATCATCTGTCAGGATCATCAAGCCCTCACTATCACGATCAAGACGCCCTGCGGGATAAACACCTTTGAGGTCAATATAATTTGAAAGCGTCGGGCGCGGCGAGGGGCTTTTTAGGTCTGTAAATTGAGGCAAAACGCCGAAAGGTTTATTGAAACATATGAGCATAATTTTACCCCATCAACATGCGTAATGCGCCCGTTACATCTGTGCGAATCGCCAAGCGCAATCCCGGCTCGTCGCCCGCTTTCAATGCGCCAATAATGCGCCTGTGCATGTCAATATTTGGCGTGCGTTTACGCTTCTCATAAAGCTCGCCCAAGGTGGGACCAAGTTGAAGCCAGATCGTCTCGACAAGTGCCAGCATCGCAGGAGACTGCGCGCGGAGATATAGCGCGCGATGAAAATCGAGATTACCGCGAATATAAGCCCCCGTCTCGCCCCGCGCGATGCGTTGCTCAATCGCCGTATTGATCGCCTGAAGTCGCTCAATCAACGCGTTATGCGCGCGCGGCATGGCACGCGACGCAAGCTCTGGCTCCAATAAAGAGCGCAATGTTGCCAGCTCCTCAACACGTTCAGGGCTGAGTGCATTCGATTTGTAACGTCCAGAATACGTCATGCGCAAAGCACCCTCGGCAGAAAGCTTGCGAAGCGCTTCACGCGCTGGCGTCATTGAGGTCTCAAAATCCTTTGCAACACCGCGCAGAGTTAAGCTATAATCAGGGCGAATTTCGCCATACATAATCTGGTTGCGAAGCTCGCGGTAGATGCGATCATGCGCAGGCGCGCGCGGATCATTGGTTATGATAGGCTTCGAATTTTGCATAGACATATGTGATCACAAAAGCAGGCGACGTCAAGTGCAATTTGCAACACATTCATAAGGCGAACGAAAAAGGCCCGAATGCGCGCATTCAGGCCTCACTCTTATGTGCTTCAAAATTACTTAGCAGTTGCCGCGTAATTCATAACGTGGAAGAGGTAGTTTTGCTCAACCGTGCCGTTAAGAAGGTGCGACCATGGGCCTTTTGCGTAAACCGCAACGTCCTCACCAGAATGCGACTCATCTGATTTTGGAATACCCGCTTGCTGTTTAAAATCAACATTTGTAGCTTCTTCTTGAGTCAACTCTGGGCGCGCGCCAGTCCACTGACCATCTTCTTTGAGGTAAGAACCTGGGCCGTTGAGGTAGCCAATCGTTGTATAAGGCTTACCATCAGCTGCAAGCTCTGGCACACCGTTCGTTTTCACGCCAGCTTCGTCAATACCCGTGCACAAACCAAGGATATCAGAACCACGACCACAATAACCATTGAACGCGATTGCATGCTCATGGTCAGCGGTTACGATGATCAAAGTGTCCTCGTCATTCGTCAACTCATCCGCAATCGCAACCGCATCAGCGAATGCAAGGCCGTCTTCAACAGCGCGCGCGGCATTGCCATCGTGGTTACCATGATCAACACGGCCAGCTTCAACTTGCAAGAAGAAGCCATTCTCGTTGCCTTGCATAGCTTCAATTGCCGCTTTCGTCATCTCAGCCAAAGAAGGCTCGCCTTCGCGGTCAGCTTCGTATTTCATGTGCGAAGATTCGAATAGACCAATAAGCGGCGTGCCGTCTTTTGGAAGCGCATCAAATGTCGCTTGATCCCAAGCATAGCTCACGCCCGCATCTTTCAAAGATTGCAGAAGGTTCTGACCATCAGCACGAACGCCTGTCTTACCCTCTTCGTCCGTCACATCTTCACCGAAGAAAGCACGACGACCGCCACCAAGCGCAACATCAACAACACCCGCTTTCATGGCTTCAACAAGCTGAGTTGCGATATCTGTTTGCTGTGTGCAGCCTTCTGGGACTGAAGCTTCATAATCGCGATCAACAGAGTGCGCATAAGCCGTTGAAGGCGTTGCGTGCGTAATACGCGCGGTCGAAACAACGCCCGTAGATTTGCCAGCTTCTGACATGATCTCGTTCAAAGTTGGAACAGTATTGCCTTCGATTGTTGAACAATCACCGCGGTTCGCATTTTCATTCACACCAACCACGCCAACATCGGTTTTAACACCAGACATAATCGCCGTTGCTGTGCCCGCTGAATCAGGTGTTTGACCGTTTACGTTATATGTTTTCACAAGACCCGTTGTTGGGAAAGCTTCTTGAGGCAAAACATATTCATCGCCGTAACCGCCTTTTTTCTGACCCACATAAAGACGTGTCGCATAGTTTGTCCCAACACCATTACCATCAGCAATCAAAACGATAACGTTTTTCGCTTTACCTGTATTGATTTGCTCTGCGATTTTCGCTTCGAGTGCTGCTTGGCCGTCTTTATACCACTGATTATCCACAGCCGTAGTTTCAGCAACAAGTGCGCTTCCTGCAAGAAGTGCGCCCAAAATTCCTAGTGTTTTTGACATATTTCACCTTTCAAATTTGACTAATTGGCAGACCTTATTTTGACTTTGTGTCAATATCTTAACAATGTGCAAAAATTTTAGGTATTTTGTATAAAATTAGGAATTAAATATACGATCGCCCGCATCACCAAGCCCAGGCAGGATATAACCCTTCTCGTTTAGCTCCCTATCAAGCGAGGCCGTGTATATTTGAAGCTCTGGCGCGGCCTTCTCAACGGCCTTAACGCCCTCTGGCGCCGCAACGAGCGTAATAAACCTTATGTCAACTGCGCCATGCTTCTTCAAAGTCGCAAGCGCGTCAATCGCAGAACCACCCGTGGCAAGCATCGGATCAAGCAAAAGCACTGTCTTTTGCGCTAAATTGCTTGGCAAATTGATATAATATTCTTCAGGCATGAGAGTGACATGATCACGCTGAACCCCGACAAATCCAACCTTCGCCTCTGGCAGAATCTCAAGCGCGCCATCAAGAAAGCCATTGCCCGCCCGCAAAATCGACACAAGCACAACCTCAGGATCGGCAAGCACGCGCCCTTTCATTTTCTCCATCGGCGTCGTAATTTCTGCATCAACCTGCTTCAGATCACGCGTCGCTTCATAAACGAGCAACTGCGCAATACGTTTCAGGCGCGCACGAAATTCTGAAGGCGGCGCAGAAACATCGCGCATCAAATCCAAATTATGCGTAATGATTGGATGATCACAAATTTTCAGCACATCTCGCTCCTAAAACCGCGCAAGAAGCTTGGCGCGCGTTTGGTCATCAATGAAAGCATGGCGCATCGCCTCGCGGTTCGTGCGCATGAAATCTTGCTCCGTCCAGCCAAGTTTCGCAAGCTCTTCATATTCGCGCGTCATCGTCGTCGCAAAATATGGCGGATCATCTGATGAAATCGAAATGCTCACGCCCTCAGCCTTTAGCTTGTGAATTTGATGCTCCGCCCATGATTTTGCCGCACCAAGCGCAACATTTGAACCCGGGTTAACTTCGAGATGGATATCGCGGTCTTTGATCATAGCGATCGTATCTGCGCTTTCAATTGCGCGCACGCCATGCCCCAAACGCGAAACGCCAAGCGCAAGAATAGACTCTTCTATCGCATCAGGCGCGCACCACTCGCCCGCATGAACCGTAAGGCCAAGCTCAGCTTCGCCCGCAATTTCAAACGCACGTTTAAAATCAGCGGGACGGCCAAAATCCTCTGCGCCCGCCATGCCAAACCCTGTCACCCGAGATGATCTCGCCTCCGCGACAAGCTCGGCCGTATGAATGGCATCTTCAACGCCAAAATGGCGAACAATTACGGCGGTATGGCGCGCAATAATGCCCTTGCGCTCTTCCATCTCATCGCAAGCTTCATCAATCGCGGCCAAGGTTTCAAGCCAGCGCGACGGATCATTTTGCGACATCAAAATCACACCCAAGGTCAACTCCGTATAGACCACCCCATGCGCGGCCTGCTCAGTCAGAACCGCGCGCGTCAAATCGCCAAAATCCTCTGGCGTTTGAAGCACGGACATGACCTGCTCATATGTCTTCAGAAAATCATTGAAATCTTTCCAAATATAATTTCCGCCGTCCACGACATGCGCAAGATCAATGCCTTTTTCGCGCCCTTTTTTCAAAACGAAATCAACGGGCGCCGCGCCCTCTAAGTGAACATGAAGCTCAGTTTTGGGAAAGTTTTTCCAATCCATTATCTACTCCGATATAAAAAATTTTTCTATAATATTTTTTCCATGTGGCCCAAGTGGAACGCCAAGGTAAGTCAATGCGCTTGCGCCAATATCTGCAAAGTCTACTTGACCAAGGTTGCAGGCAGGTAAACGCGGTGAATAAAAAAGTGCCGGGACTTGCTCGCGGGTGTGATCTGTTCCGCGCCAAGTTGGGTCGTTACCATGATCAGCCGTGACGATCAGAAGATCCTCATCACGCATGTTTTCTATGAACGCACCAAGGCGACCGTCAAACCACTCAAGCGCATTCGCATAACCTTCAACATCGCGGCGATGGCCATAAAGACTATCAAATTCAACAAAATTCGCAAAAATCAAAGCACCATCAGGCGCAGATTTTTGGACATTATCAAGCGCATCAAAAAGCTCAGTATCAGGCATTCCAGCATGAATTTCGTCCATGCCGCGCTCTGAAAAAATATCTCGGATTTTGCCAATCGCAATTGTATGGCGCCCCACCTCTTGCGCACGATCAAGAATCGTCGGCGCGGGCGGCTCAATCGCATAATCGTGGCGGTTGCTCGTGCGTTTGTAATTGCCATTTTCGCCAATAAATGGGCGCGCGATCACACGGCCAACCTTCATTGGATGCACTATTTCCGCAACATCTTGGCAGAGCTTATAAAGCCGCTCAAGACCATAAATGTCTTCATGTGCCGCGATCTGAAAAACACTATCAACCGATGTATAGGCAATCGGCTTACCCGTGGCGACATGCTCATCACCAAGCTCGTCGATGATCAACGTACCAGAGGCGAACTTAAGACCGATAAACTCCACCCCCGTTTTCGACTTAATCTCATCAAGCAAGTCTTGCGGGAAACAGGGCACGGTATTCTCAAAATAATGCCAATCCCAAGGAACAGGAACGCCCGCGATTTCCCAATGACCGCTTGGCGTATCCTTACCATTCGAATATTCGCGCGCGGAGGCCGCTTGCCCAATCAGCGGGACATCAAGTGACGGGAAAACCTCTCCAGTTGCCGACGTCAACGCCGCCCCAGCGCCAAGCTTGGCAAGATTTGGAATCGTTAAACCCCGTTTTTGAATGATATGGCCGAGCGTATTTGCGCCCTCATCGCCAAACGCCGCCGCATCAGGCGCGCCACCAACCCCGACACTATCCATGACGATCAAAAAGACGCGCCGCTTATTCATGTTATATCCTCAATATGCAGTGGCAAAATGCTCGCGGCTGGACGAATAGCGTTCATTATCTGGCTTTCTGCGCGATCGGCATCCTCTTCGCATTTTGCATGTATTTTTGCAAGCAGATCACCCTTTTTCATTGAACTTGGGCGCATCATGTCCGAAATCCCAACACTCGGATCAATCTGGTCGGCATGGCGCTTGCGCCCCCCTCCGAGATCAATGACCGCCATTCCGATTTTATAGGCGTCAAAACCATGAAACTCCCTATCATCTTGGGCAAGCACATCTCGGGATATGGGCGCAGTGGGAAGGCTGTTTTTGATCTTCGAAATATCACTTTTCGCGCCTTGCGCCGCGCACATTTTCTCAAATCTTTCAAGCGCGCGTCCAGATGTAATGGCCGCATCAACTTGCTCTGCACTCATGCCCAAAGTCACGCAAAGCGCCCGCGTGACATCATAAAGCGGGGTATCCATCTGACCTTCAAGCAGCGCAATAATTTCGCGCACCTCCGTTGCATTCCCCGCGCTATTTGCAAGTGGAATATCCATTGCAGTCAGTTTTGCAGATGCCTCCAAGCCCAACGCGGCGGCCGTCTTAACAAGCCGCTTCGCAAGCGCGCGGGCTTGATTAACATCCTTCATAAAAGCGCCCGCACCGACCTTAACGTCAAGAACAAGCCGCTCAAGCCCCGCGGCAAGCTTCTTCGATAAAATCGACGCAACGATCAATTCTTGCGAAGGCACAGTCCCCGTCACATCTCTGATCGCGTAAAGTCGCTTATCCGCTGGCACAAGATTAGCCGTCTGCCCCGCCATAACCACGCCAATTTCGCGAAGCTGCACTTGCATATCATCAATCGGAATGCGCGTTGAAAAGCCCTCAATCGCCTCAAGCTTATCAAGCGTGCCGCCCGTATGACCAAGCCCACGACCAGATATCATGGGCACAAAATAACCCGCGCTCGCCAAAATCGGTGCCAAAGCGAGAGACACGCAATCCCCCACGCCACCCGTCGAATGCTTATCGACAATCGGCCCATCAACTTGCCAAGAGAGCTTGACCCCACTATCACGCATCGCCGCCGTCAATGCGACCGCGGCTTCATCAGAAAGCCCGCGACAAACAACCGCCATTGCAAAAGCACCGACCTGCGCATCTGTCATCGTCTCATCGGTTAATGCGCCAATCAAATGGCAAATAGCCTCATCCGCGATCGGCTCTGCGTCGCGAATAAGACCAATAATTTCTGCAATATTTTTTGTTGTCATACTTGAGCTTATGCGGGAATTTGCACATTCTCAAGTATAAGTTGCTCAAGTATAAGTTGTAATCAGCTATTTAATGGTTTCAAGAATATCGATAAGAATCGTGTTCATGTCGAAATCTTTCGGCGTATAAACCGCTTTCACGCCCATAGCTTTCAGTTTTGCTTGATCCTCAACAGGAATAATTCCACCGACAAAGAGCATACGATCATCAAGCCCTTCTGCCTTCAAGCGCGCGCAAATATCCTCAAGAAGCGGAATATGCGAGCCAGAAAGGATCGAAAGGCCAATCGCGTCAGGATTTTGACGTTTCGCCGCCGCAACGATTTCTTCTGGCGTCAGGCGAATACCTTCATATTCGACATCAAACCCACCATCGCGCGCACGAAGCGCCACTTGCTCAGCACCATTTGAGTGACCATCAAGACCAGGCTTGCCAACCAGCATTTTCGGCGCACGGCCATGTTCTTTGATAAACCCATCAACCGCTTGCAAAAGCTCATTTGACGCCGCGCCATCATTGCGACGCTCAGCAGGAACGCCCGTCGGCGCACGGTATTGGCCGTATTTCTCGCGCAAAATATCCGCCCATTCACCCGTCGTCATGCCCGCTTTTGCGGCCTCGATTGACGCTTCCATCACTGAGCCTTGACCATCCGCCGCCGCTTGCAAGGTTTTGACAGCTTTCGATAATGCCGCCTGGTCACGCGAAGCACGCCATTTTTGAAGCGATTGAATTTGATCAACTTCCACTTTCGGGTCAACCGTCATGATGGCATCATTGCCTTGCCCAAGGGGGCTTGGCTCGCCCGTTTCATAGCAATTCACGCCGACGATTTTAATCTCACCCGCCTCAATTTTCGCAATACGCTCAGCATTCGCCGACACAAGCGCGCCCTTCATGCGCTCGATTGACGCCATCGCGCCGCCTGCGGCATCAATTTCGGCAAGCTGAGCTTTAGCCAAATCTTTCAGCTCATCTGTCTTGCGACGAATTTCAGAATTGCCCTCAAACAAATCACCGAACTCAAGCAAATCCGTCTCATAAGCCATGATCTGTTGCATACGAAGCGACCATTGCTGATCCCATGGGCGCGGAAGGCCAAGCGCCTCGTTCCACGCTGGCAACTGAACCGCACGCGCACGCGCATCTTTAGAAAGCGTCACGCCAAGCATCTCAATCAAAATACGGTAAACGTTGTTTTCTGCCTGCGCTTCCGTCAAACCCAATGAATTCACCTGAACACCATAGCGGAAACGGCGCTTCTTCGGGTCGCTCACACCGTAGCGATCTTGGCAAATCTCGTCCCAAAGCTCAGTAAATGCGCGCATCTTACACATCTCAGTCACGAATTTAATGCCCGCATTCACGAAGAAAGAAATCGACGCGACAACATCCTCAAAAACTTCGCTCGAAACATCAGGTCTGATCTTATCAAGCACAGCAATCGCCGTCGCCAAGGCAAAAGCGAGCTCTTGCTCAGGGCGCGCGCCCGCTTCTTGCAAATGATAAGAGCAAACGTTCATCGGGTTCCATTTGGGAATATTCGTAACCGTGAAACGCGCAACATCGGCAATGAGATTAAGCGAGGTTTCAGGTGGGAAAATATACGTGCCGCGCGAGAGGTATTCCTTAATCAGGTCGTTTTGCACGGTTCCCTTGAGCTTCGAAATATCCGCCCCTTGCTCTTGAGCAACTGCAATATAAAGCGCAAGCAACCAAGGCGCCGTCGCGTTGATCGTCATAGAGGTGTTCATTTCCTCAATCGGAATTTGATCAAAAAGCGCGCGCATATCGCCAAGATGGCAGATCGGCACACCAACCTTACCGACCTCACCTTTCGCCAAAATATGATCCGAATCATATCCCGTTTGCGTTGGGAGATCGAAGGCAACGCTTAGCCCCGTTTGACCTTTCGCAAGGTTTTTACGGAATAGATCATTTGATGCGGAAGCCGTCGAGTGACCCGCATAAGTTCGAAATAGCCATGGGCGATCTTTTTGAGTATTTACGTCGTTCATTGAGCCACCTTGAGTAATTTAATTACGTTATTTTTACAAATATTTTCCAAAGATTACCAGAAATATTTTTCGCACTGCACAAAAAGCTTGAATTAATACTCCTATACAATTAATACAAAATGCAAGCCCTAGGCGAAATATTATTATTTAACTTGGAGAAGAACAATGGCAGAGTCAAAAGATCTTTACGAAATTGGGGAAGTTCCTCCTCTCGGCACAGTGCCGAAGCAAATGTATGCATGGACAATCCGCAGAGAGCGTCACGGCGAGCCGGCCGATTCGTTCAAAGTTGAAGTTGTTGATGTGCCAAAAGTTGGCGAGAATGATGTCCTCATCTATGTTATGGCCGCAGGCGTTAACTATAACGGCGTTTGGGCTGGCCTCGGTATCCCGCTTTCGCCATTCGACGTGCATGGCGCGGATTATCACATCGCAGGCTCTGATGCTTCGGGCATCGTTTGGGCTGTTGGTGCGAATGTGAAGCGCTGGAAAGTTGGCGACGAGGTTATCGTGCATTGCAACCAAGATGATGGTGATGATGAGCATTGTAACGGCGGCGACCCGATGATGTCTCCTACGCAACGCATTTGGGGCTATGAGACGCCTGATGGTTCTTTCGCGCAATTCACATGCGTTCAATCGCGTCAAGTTATGCGCCGTCCAAAGCATTTGTCTTGGGAAGAATCAGCCTGCTACACGCTCACACTTGCAACAGCATATCGCATGCTTTTCGGCCATGCGCCGCATGATCTTAAGCCTGGCCAAACTGTTCTCGTTTGGGGTGCTTCTGGTGGTCTTGGTTCATTCGCGGTTCAGCTCGCACGTGAAGCTGGCGCTGCTGCTATCGGCGTCGTTTCTGGCAATGATAAAAAAGACTACGTGATGGATCTTGGCGCCAAGGGCGTGATCAACCGTAAGGATTTCAACTGCTGGGGAACTTTGCCTGTCGTGAATTCACCAGAATATCACACATGGTTCGCTGAAGCGCGCAAATTTGGTAAAGCGATTTGGGACATTAACGGCAAGGGCAACAACGTTGACATGGTGTTCGAGCACCCAACGCAATCAACTTTCCCAGTTTCGAATTTCGTTGTGAAGCGCGGCGGCATGGTCGTTGTGTGCGCAGGTACAACTGGCTACAACCTAACGCTCGACGTTCGTCACCTCTGGATGCACCAGAAGCGCGTTCAAGGTTCGCATTTCGCGACATTGGCTCAAGCATCAGCTGCGAACGAGCTTGTATGTGCAGGGCGCATTGATCCTTGCATGTCGGAAGTGTTCCCATGGGCGCAAATTCCTGACGCGCATACAAAAATGCGTGCG
This sequence comes from Morinoia aosen, assembly GCA_030386875.1. Classification (NCBI taxonomy): domain Eukaryota; kingdom Metazoa; phylum Arthropoda; class Malacostraca; order Amphipoda; family Talitridae; genus Morinoia; species Morinoia aosen. Next base: position 20,973,108 of record JASJYW010000026.1, read on the forward strand.
AATGAGCATAAGCCAGGCAACATGGCGGTTCTCGTTAATGCATTAAAACCAGGTATGAAAACTCTGAACTAAAAGCAAAACTGGCACGATCTTAAAGGTCGTGCCAGAAATTTTCGTCATAAGCTTTTCCAAACGCTGTCCATACAACCCGCATACGCGCAAAACGCGAATTGAGCCAAGTTGTAAACACAATTTCAAAACTTTCGGACGTTAAATTCTGAACCTTAAGCGCATAACGCTGAGGGGCATCCGTAACACTATCCATTAATGATGTCGTCAAATTAACGATTGGCGGCTCGATAAAATTGGTTCTAAAATTGATCAGCAAGCGCGCTTCACGATCGCCATCACTAGCCCACATTGGGCCATCTTCCTCGAAATCGCTAAATAGCTGCTCTTCTCCCTGCTCAACTTTATCAAACCAAATGGAGCGTCGTATCATAACGTGTAATCCGTTACACGCCGAGTTGGTTCTGCAGGTGTTTCAGGTCACTCAGATATTGCTCAGCAGATGTTTTCTTCAGAGCATCATTGCCCGCGCCATCAAGCGCATCTTGTGCCATCTGAATTTCGCCGTTTAAGAAGTCCGCGTTCGCCTCAGCCTTTACAACCGCGCGCTCCGCCAAAATGCTCACGCTTTGCGGAGAAATTTCTGCAAAACCGCCAGCAACGACGAATTCTTCAATCGCGCCACCAGCAGCGACAACGCGCAAAATGCCCGGACGAAGCGTCACAACCGTCGGCGTATGGTTATACATTGCCGTCATGTCGCCATCAGCCGCAGGAATCTGAACCATAATCGCATCCATTGATACCAGCTTGCGCTCTGGCGAAACCAAGTCAAGTTTCATTGCTTCTGCCATTTTATCTCTCCAATTCAGGAGGGGGCGATTGCCCCCATCACATTATTCAGCTGCTTCTGCCGCGAGGCGTTCAGCTTTGGCAATCACATCCTCGATGCCGCCAACCATGTAGAAGGCCGCTTCTGGAAGATGGTCGAACTCACCCTCAACAACGCGTTTAAAGCTGTCGATTGTAACTTCAAGAGGAACCTGAATACCATCAGAACCCGTGAACACTTTCGCAACGTCGAATGGCTGAGAAAGGAAACGTTGGATTTTACGCGCACGTGAAACCGTGAGTTTATCTTCCTCTGAAAGCTCGTCCATACCAAGAATCGCGATGATGTCTTGAAGTGATTTGTAACGCTGCAAGATACCTTGAACATCACGTGCAACTTTATAATGCTCTTCGCCAACGATCAATGGATCCATGATGCGTGATGATGAGTCAAGCGGGTCAACCGCTGGATAAATACCAAGCTCAGAAATCGCACGCGAAAGTGACGTTGTCGCGTCCAAGTGAGCAAATGTCGTTGCAGGTGCAGGGTCAGAGAAGTCATCCGCAGGTACATAAACCGCTTGGATCGACGTGATCGAACCGTTTTTCGTTGATGTAATGCGCTCTTGCATCACGCCCATGTCCGTTGCGAGTGTTGGCTGGTAGCCCACTGCTGAAGGAATACGGCCAAGAAGTGCTGACACCTCAGAACCCGCTTGCGTAAAGCGGAAGATGTTATCAACGAAGAAAAGAACGTCTGTTCCTGACTGGTCACGGAATTGCTCCGCCAAAGTCAAACCTGTCAAAGCCACGCGCATACGCGCTCCTGGAGGCTCGTTCATTTGGCCGTAAACCAGCGCCACTTGAGATTCTTCAAGATTGTCAGGCTTAATAACGTTTGATTCGATCATCTCGTGGTAAAGGTCATTACCCTCGCGTGTACGCTCACCAACGCCCGCAAATACTGAGAAGCCTGAATGCACTTTTGCGATGTTGTTGATCAATTCCATGATCAAAACTGTTTTACCAACGCCGGCACCGCCGAAAAGACCAATCTTACCACCTTTTGAATAAGGTGCGAGAAGGTCGATAACCTTAATACCCGTAACGAGAATTTCTGTCTCCGTTGCTTGCTCTGCAAACGCAGGAGCTGGCTGGTGAATCGCACGGCGCTCTTTTGTCTTAATCGGCTTACCTTCGTCAACTGGCTCACCAATCACGTTCAAAATACGACCCAAAGTCGCATTGCCAACTGGGATCATAATCGGCTCGCCAGTATCTGACACCTCTTGACCGCGGACAAGACCCTCAGTTGCGTCCATCGCGATTGTGCGAACAGAGCTTTCACCAAGATGCTGAGCAACTTCAAGAACAAGGCGTTTGCCGTTATTGTCAGTTTCAAGTGCGTTCAAGATCGCTGGCAATTCGCCATCGAACTTCACATCGACAACCGCGCCGATGATTTGTGTAATTTTACCTTTACTAGCCATTTTAAGTCCTCTATCGATTTAAAACTATTTTAGTCTTCATCATCCCCGAATACAGAGATTGTTGTTGTTGTATGAAAAAACCCGTCCAGGAAAATAACCCTGATACTTGGTAATTAATCTTTCTTGGCACTGCTTAAACGTCTCACCTCGCACAGCCTCGCCGTGATGATATAGGTGAAAACTAATGGTATAAGCTGTACCACCAAGAATATGTGCTAGCAAGCACAAGTCACCGCCATAAAAGTGGAACCCTTCTAAATCATAAGAATGCACCACAGGTTTGGAACGCTTTATAATCATAAAACATTCATCCAAAGACTCAACACGCGCAGGGATACCCCCCTCACGACGCCTCTTGCCATATTTATCCGAAATCAACAAGCTTACCTGACGGCGCCGACGATTTTCAGAGCGATAAATGCCCCCTGCAACACCTGCGACAAGCCATTTCGGATCCATGTCTTCAAGTCTTCTCAACTCGTCAACCAGCTTGTCGTAACCATCGTCGACAAGCTCAATATCCTCGTGTGTAAAGAGTATGAATTTCGCCTTGGCACTCAGAAATACAGCGCGATGACCAATTATAACCATCAAACTGATTTTTCTTACGATTATCAGCGACTACAAATTCTGTATTTTCAGCTGTAAATCCTTTCGCATAGAAAGAATCAAGCAACCTTTGATATTTTGACATATCCCGAACCAATGAAACGACAGAAAATTTATATCTGTGCTCCATCTTTATGCCAAAATATCTCGGTTCAGCTTTCATATATTAACCTACAACGCTTCCGCGCCTGAAATAATTTCAATAAGTTCATTTGTAATCGCAGCTTGACGGCTACGGTTGAATTCAATCGTAAGTCTGTCGATCATGTCGCCCGCATTACGTGTCGCGTTATCCATAGCAGACATTTGCGAACCATAAAAACCTGCGCCGTTTTCAAGAAGCGCAGAGAAAATCTGCGTTGAAATCGCACGTGGCAGAAGGTCCGTAAGAATAGCTTCTTCGCTTGGCTCGTATTCATAAAGCGCAGGCGCCGCATTTTCTGGTGCTTTCACAGGAATTAGCTGCTGAGCGGCTGGCACTTGTGAAATCACGGATTTAAACTCAGAGTAATAAAGCGTTGCGACATCAAATTCACCTGCTTCAAAACGCCCAACGATATCTTGCGCGATTTGGCGTGCATTTTCAAAACCAACCTTTTTAACCCCTGAGAGGTCAATATGGTCAATCATGAGCGACGCATGATCACGCTTAAGTTGCTCGCGACCTTTTTTACCGATGGTCACAATTTTGACCGTCTTGCCTTGAGATTTGAGCTTTTCAATATCCGTACGTGCTTTTTTCACGATATTGGTATTAAAACCACCACAAAGTCCGCGCTCTGATGTTGCGACGATAAGGAGATGCACCTTGTCATCACCAGAACCCGCAAGCAGTTTCGGCGCCGAAGTCGAGCCCGCCGCCGCGCTGGTCAAATTCGCCATAACCGCATTCATGCGCTCCGAATAAGGGCGAGCCGCCTCTGCCGCTTCTTGCGCACGGCGAAGTTTCGCCGCGGCAACCATCTGCATGGCCTTTGTGATCTTACGCGTTGATTTAACGCTATGGATCCGTAGTTTTAGATCTTTGAGACTTGCCATCTTGCAAAGTTCCTTGTTCTGTTTCTAGGCCGATTACGCGAAATTCTTCGCGAAACCCTGAATAGCCGCTTTCACAGCCTCTTCTGCGTCACCTTTGATCTTTGGATCATTATTGGTGATGTCATCAAGAAGGTCTTTATGATTCGAACGGATATACTCAAGCAAACCGCGCTCAAAACGACCAACTTCTTTAACTGGCACAGAGTCAAGATAACCCTTCGTACCCGCATAAATCACAATAACCTGCTCCGCGTTTGTAAGTGGAGAATATTGTGGTTGTTTAAGAAGCTCTGTCAAACGCGCACCGCGGTTAAGAAGCTTCTGAGTTGCCGCATCAAGGTCTGAACCAAACTGCGCAAATGCAGCCATCTCGCGATACTGAGCAAGCTCAAGCTTAATAGAACCCGCAACAGATTTCATCGCATTTGTTTGTGCTGATGAACCCACGCGCGAAACCGAAAGACCTGTATTCACAGCTGGACGAATACCTTGGAAGAAAAGCTCTGTCTCAAGAAAAATCTGACCATCTGTAATCGAGATCACGTTTGTTGGAATAAACGCCGAAACGTCGCCGCCTTGTGTTTCAATGATCGGGAGAGCCGTCAATGAACCATTACCAGCCGCGTCACCCATCTTCGCCGAACGCTCAAGAAGGCGCGAGTGAAGATAGAATACGTCACCAGGATAAGCTTCGCGGCCCGGTGGACGACGAAGAAGAAGTGACATTTGGCGATAAGCCACAGCTTGCTTAGAAAGGTCATCATAAATCATCAAACCATGCATGCCGTTATCGCGGAAATACTCACCCATCGCAGTCGCCGCATATGGCGCAAGGAACTGCATCGGAGCTGGGTCAGAAGCTGTCGCCGCTACGACGATAGAATATTCCATCGCGCCAGTCTCTTCGAGCTTTTTCACAAGCTGAGCAACAGTCGAACGTTTTTGACCAATCGCAACATAAATACAGTAAAGTTTCTTGTGCTCGTCATCACCAGCCGCATCATTGTATGCCTTCTGGTTCAAGATCGCATCAAGCGCAACCGCTGTTTTACCAGTTTGACGGTCACCAATGATCAACTCGCGTTGACCGCGGCCAATTGGGATCAAGGCGTCAACTGATTTAATACCAGTCGCCATCGGCTCGTGAACCGATTTACGTGGGATAATGCCCGGTGCTTTCACGTCAGCAATCGCGCGCTTTTTCGTTTTGATAGCGCCTTTGCCGTCGATCGGGTTACCAAGGCCATCAACAACACGACCAAGAAGCTCTTTGCCAACTGGAACGTCCACGATTGACTTCGTACGCTTTACAAGGCCGCCTTCGCTGATCGCACGGTCATCACCAAAGATAACCACACCAACGTTGTCTTCCTCGAGGTTAAGCGCCATACCGCGCGTGCCGTCGGCAAACTCGACCATCTCACCAGCTTGAACATTATCAAGCCCATATACACGTGCGATACCGTCACCAACTGACAATACACGGCCAACTTCCGAAACTTCTGCATCTTTGCCGAAGTTCGAAATTTGGTCTTTCAAAATTGCTGAAATTTCTGATGCTTGGATACCCATCATCCGACCTCTTTCATTACGTTGTGAAGTTTCGAAAGCCTTCCTTTGACCGAGCTGTCAATCATGGTTGAACCCATTTTGACAACCAAGCCGCCGATAAGGCTTTCATCGATTGTGGTTTCTATCGAGACCGCTTTGCCCATTTTGGCCTTCAGCGTATCTGC
>JASJYW010000026.1:20979320-21011601 GCA_030386875.1 Morinoia aosen
ATGAGACCTGCTTTACTTGCGCCTGCGCGCTCAACCGAAGTTTTAATCGCGCGACGCTCAACAGGAGTTGCGCCATAAGGAACACAGACGATAATTTTTGGACGACCAAAGCGAATAGATTTCGAAGCGCGTTTGATGAACTGCTTAATCATCTCTTCGGCAACATCAAATCAGCAATAACGCCATCACGCATAGGGCGGATCGCCTCGATTGACCCAGGCGTTCTGCCAAGCATTTGCTTCGCTTCTTCACCAACCGCCAAAACCTGTTTTTTGCCGTCGCGAATAGTGTATGCGACGACTGAAGGTTCATTTAATACGATGCCCTTACCTTTGATATAAATAAGGGTGTTGGCCGTCCCCAAGTCGATGGCCATTGGCGGAGTGAAAAAGTTTAGCATGCTGTACCTTAAGTTTTATTTTCTTGCCTTGTTACGATAACCAGATGCTTTCGTAAAGTTAATTTCTGACTTAAAGCGGGTATCCGCCAAAAAAAATTAATACATTCTTTCGGCCAATTTCCGCTTATGCGGGACTTGTCTTCTGTCTGCGAATGATGAGCTTATTGAGCGCGGTGATATAGGCCTTTGCCGAAGCGACAACAGTGTCGGTATGACTTGAGGATCCCGTCACGATTTTACCCGCTTCTTCCATGCGCACGGTCACAGTCGCTTGCGCATCAGTGCCCTCAGTCACGGCATGGACCTGATAAAGCGAAAGGCGCGTATCATGTGCAAAGGCTTGCTTGATCGCATTAAACACGGCATCAACAGGGCCGTCGCCAGTTGCGTTGATATTAAGAACGTCCTCGCCGACCTGAATTTGCATTTCTGCCGTTTGGGGGCCTTCGGTGCCGCAGATAACTTTGAGAGTCTTGAGGGCGATATGGCTATGCTCGCTTAAGGAAGATGTATCGGAAACAAGCGCGATGAGGTCATCATCGTAAACCTCTTTCTTGCTGTCTGCGAGTTCTTTAAAGCGCACAAATACATCTTTAAGCTGGTTGTCGCCAAGCTCAATGCCAAGGCTCTCAAGTTTCGCGCGAAGTGCCGCGCGGCCTGAGTGCTTGCCCAAGACGAGATTATCCTCATTAAGACCAATATCCTCAGGCTTCATGATTTCAAAGGTTTCGATGTTTTTCAACACGCCGTCTTGGTGAATGCCGCTTTCATGCAAGAACGCATTTTTTCCCAACGATGGCTTTGTTATATTGAACGGGAAAGCCCGAAACCGTCGCGACCTTGCGCGAAAGCGCCATGATTTTTGTGGTGTCGATCTTGGTTGAGTAGGGCATGATGTCGTTACGCACTTTCATCGCCATCACGACTTCTTCAAGCGCCGTATTTCCTGCGCGCTCGCCAAGTCCGTTGATCGTGCATTCAATCTGGCGCGCGCCCGCATCAACTGCGGCCAATGAATTCGCCGTCGCCATGCCAAGGTCATTGTGACAATGTGTCGCGAATATGATCTCATCAGCACCCGGAACGCGCTCAAGTAACATGCGAATAAGATCAGCACTTTCGCGCGGGGCGGTATAGCCAACCGTGTCGGGGATATTAATCGTCGTTGCGCCCGCCTTGATCGCAATCTCAACCACGCGGCAGAGATAGTCATGCTCAGTCCGCGTCGCATCCATCGGCGACCACTGCACATCATCACAAAGATTGCGCGCCCGCGTGACCGAATTATGAATAACTTCGGCCATTTCATCTTGGGTCAAATTGGGGATTGAGCGGTGCAAGGGCGATGTGCCGATAAATGTGTGAATGCGGGCTTTTTCGGCGTGCTTAATTGCTTCCCATGCGCGGTCAATATCGGCGTCTTTGGCGCGCGCAAGTCCGCAGATGCGGGCGTTTTTCGCGCGTTTGGCAATTTCGGTTACGGCTTCAAAATCGCCAATAGAGGCAATCGGGAAACCAGCCTCGATGATATCCACGCCCATTTCATCAAGCATGTTGGCAATTTCAAGTTTTTCGTTATGCGACATCGTGGCGCCCGGGCTTTGTTCCCCGTCACGCAAAGTGGTGTCAAAAATAAATACGCGATCTGTCATAGTCTTCTCCCCGCACACATGTGCCTTTAGGTGTCTTTAATAAATTCTGTGAGGAGGTGCTAGTCAAAAATCCCTTAAGCGCTCGCACCAAAAGACACGCCTAAGGGCGAATAAGGAGGAGGATGCTAAGAAGCAAAAGCGCGAAAGACGACATCAAGACTACGCGCTTATGCGTATCTTGCGTGCGTGCTTTGGCAATGGCTTTTGACTTTTGTGTGTTCATAGGTCAAATTTGGTCGAAGCCTGAATAGATGTCAAGAGAGATTTTGCAAAAATTATTTTGTCTCTTATTCCACCGTCACCGACTTCGCCAAATTGCGTGGCTGGTCAACATCTGTGCCTTTGGCGAGTGCCGTGTGATAGGCGATCAACTGCGCAGGAACAGCGTAGATCAATGGCGCAATGGATTCAGGAACCTCAGGCATCACAATCAGATTCTTGGTTGTCTCATCGGCAAATTTGCGCCCCTTTTCATCGGTGCAGAAGCTGATCTGCCCGCCGCGCGCGGCAACTTCTTGCATATTTGAAACGGTTTTCTCAATCAGGCGATCATGCGGCCCAAAAAACAATCACGGGCAAGTTCTCGTCAATGAGCGCAATCGGGCCGTGCTTCAATTCACCAGATGCGTAGCCTTCTGCGTGGATATAGGTCAGCTCTTTCAGCTTAAGCGCGCCTTCAAGGGCAATCGGGAAAAGCTTGCCGCGACCAAGGAATAAAATCCCTTTCGCGCTTGTTAATGTTTGCGAAAGTTTGGAAAATTTCAAGCTCGACCTTAAGCGTGTCCGAAATCAATCGTGGCACGCTCGTGAGGTCTGCAATATAGGTCTTGATCTCGTCTTCTGTGAGCGAATTGCGTGCGCGAGAAAGCGTGAGCGCAAAGCAGGCGAGCACCATAAGCTGAGCCGTGAAGGCCTTCGTCGAAGCAAACGGAAACCTCAACGCCAGCCTTGAGCGGCAAAAGCACATCGGATTCACGGGCAATCGTGCTTTCTTCAGCATTCACGAGGCCAACGCAAAAACGCGCCTTTGGATTTCGCATATTGCAAAGCGGCAAGCGTATCGGCTGTTTCACCAGATTGCGACACGAAAATAATGAGCGTTTCGTTATCAATCGGTGGCTCGCGGTAACGGAACTCGGATGCGATCTCAATTTCGCACGGCATTTTCGCCCATTGCTCAATCCAATATTTCGCAACATAAGTCGCATAATGCGCCGTTCCGCACGCCACCATACACACGCGGCGGAAGGCCTTTAAATCCACCTTATTCAGTGCATCAATTTGAATGGCATTGCGCTCGGCGTTTAAATAATGGCCAAGCACATAAGCAAGAATAGCGGCTGGTCATGAATTTCCTTGGCCATAAAGTGACGGTGACGGCCTTTATCCACAAGCATTTGATCTGTGTTGATAACGCGCACTTCGCGGTTCACAGGCTGATTAAGTGCATCATAAATCGAAACTTGATCGGTGGTAATCACTGCCCAATCGCCATCATTGAGATAGGTGACGCGATTTGTGAAGCCCGCAAGCGCGATTGAATCGGAGCCAATATAATTTTCCTCTTGACCATAACCAATGGCAAGCGGTGCGCCGTGACGCGCGGCATAAATAATTTCTTCGCCTTCAATCATAACGCCAAGTGCAAACGCGCCTTCAAGTTGCGCAACCGCGCGCGAAAACGCCTCTTGAGAGGTCATGCCTTGCGCAAGATGCTCATCGACCAAAACGGCGACTGTCTCTGTGTCGGTCTCGGTTTTGAAGCTATAGCCCTTCGCGCTTAATTCCGCCCGAAGCTCAGCGTAATTTTCAATAATGCCATTATGCACAACGGAAACTTTGCCAGAAATATGAGGGTGCGAGTTTTGGATTGTGGGCGCGCCGTGGGTTGCCCAGCGAGTGTGTGCAATGCCGATCATGCCTTCTAAAGGACTGGCGACGAGCTCGCTTTCAAGCGCGTTCAGCTTGCCAACGGCCTTGCGCATCTGGCGCTGTCCGTCGACCAAAGTCGCGATGCCCGCGCTGTCATAGCCACGATACTCAAGCTTGCGAAGTGCGTCCAAAAGACGCCCCGCCACGAGTTCATTTCCAACAATTCCAACAATGCCGCACATTGGTAGCCCCATCTTATTTTGGGCTAGGATATGGCAGATTATGAAAGATGTCGCAAGACAAGGAAACATATCGTTACAATTTGAAACCTGTTACCTTAGGTTCTTGTTAATCATTGGTTGACAGGCGGTAATGAAATTACAATAATGACTTTAATTTTGTAACATCGTGACAAACTCACAGGAGATACACATGAGCTTCCTCGTTCAACCTAGCCCCATTTCTCGCCCCAATCGTTGCCAGCTTTTTGGCCCTGCATCAAAACCAGAACTCTTTGAAAAACAAGCGAAATCTGCGGCTGATGTCATCAACGTTGACCTTGAGGATAGCGTTGCACCTGATGATAAGGCGAAGGCGCGCAAGAATGCGATTGAGGCGATTAACGATGTGGATTGGGGCAATAAGACGCTCTCTATTCGTATTAATGGCCTTGATACGCCGTTTTGGTATCGCGATGTTGTCGATATTATGGAGCAAAGCGGGTGATCGCATTGATCAAATCATGATCCCAAAAGTCGGCAATGCGAAGGATATTTATACTGTTGATGCGCTTGTGAGCAGCATTGAAATGGCGAAAGGTCGCAAGAAGAAAATCCGTTTTGAGGCGATTATCGAGACGGCGGCTGGCCTTGTGAATATTAACGAGATTGCGGCTTCAAGCCCGCGCATGCGGCGCTTTCGCTTGGTGCGGCCGATTATGCGGCGTCTATGGGCATGGCGACAACGGGGATCGGCGGCACGCAGTCGAATTACTATATGATTGAAAATGGAGAAGTGGGGTCGCAGCGCCCCGTGCATTATCCTGACCCATGGCATGGCGTGACGGTTGCGATTGTTGCGGCTTGCCGTACTTATGGGCTTTTACCAGTTGATGGGCCTTTTGGCGATTTTTCTGATGATGAAGGTTATCGCGCTCAAGCGAAACGTTCGGCAACGCTCGGCATGGTTGGCAAATGGGCCATTCACCCCCAAGCAAATCGCGATTGCCAATGAAGTTTTCACACCAAGCGCAGAAGATTTGGCAGAAGCGCGCGCGATTTTGAGCGCAATGGAAGAGGCCACAAAGTCAGGCTCTGGCGCCGTGACCTATAAGGGTAAGCTCATTGACCTTGCCTCTATCCGCCAAGCGGAAGTGATTGTGAAGCAAGCTGAACTTATCGAAAAAGGTTAATCGGATACCTTTTTCACGAACTCAGTTTTGAGACCCATTTGGCCAATGCCGGGCACCTTGCAGTCAATATCATGATCGCCGTCCACAAGACGAATATTTTTGACCTTGGTGCCCACTTTCACAACTGATGACGACCCCTTGACCTTTAAATCCTTAATGACCGTGACATCATCGCCGTCTGCAAGCACGTTGCCATTCGCATCTTTCCAAACCTTCGCGTTTCCTTGCTCGGCATTGAGTAACCACTCATGGGCGCATTCAGGGCATATCAGAAGCTGCATATCTTCATAAACATAAGCGGAGCTGCATTTTGGGCAGGGCGGAAGTTGAGACATATTTTGATCCTTTTTGCTTTCTTTAATGCGTTTTTCCCAATCTCACAAATGAAAAGCAAGCGGACGTCTTTCGGCGTTTACACTATTGATACATCCGCATTGATGGCAAGTATCGCGACAGCACACCACCAAAACGAATAAAGCTCAGGGCTTTTCCTGAGCTTTACCTTTTCAATTTGTCGGTTTGTTGTCTTCGATTTCGTGTGCGCGCCTTGTTTTCGAGCCCTCATGGCAAGAAAAAATGGATCGCGCGGCTTTGGCTTTTTAAGCTGGCCGTTTCATTTCGCTATCTCCTTTTGCGAAGCGCTTATTTACACCACTTCAAAGAGATTGACTATAAAAAATTAACCCGCATGGTCTTTCTATTGAGCTGAACTGCGCGCCATCAAACCATTCGCCGCAATTTTTAAAATCATCTGCTCATAGCTCATATCTAAATTCAGCGCGCATGATCGGTAAAAATACCCCTTGCGCAAACCCGGGCATAAGATTAGCCTCCATAAAATGCGGGACATTATTATGATCCATTTTGATATCAATGCGACCAAATGAGCAACCGCCAAGAACTTTGAATGCTGCCTTTGCAAGTGTGGCAAGCGCATCATGAATCACAGGATCACTCACCGCGATGACCGTTTCAGAATCAAAGCGCTTCGCGTCATAGTCGAGAATACGCTGACCATTTTCATTTTCTGGAACGATAATTTCAATCGGCATAGCGATCAGATCAGACGTCTCATGATCTTCAAAAATACCGACGCTGTATTCCTTACCTGATAGATAAGTTTCGACCAATGCCGCATAGTTTTGTTGCCCCCAAATTTCGGCAACTTTACGTTGAAAGCTTGCAAAATTGTTCACAACAGAATTCGCATCAATTCCTTCGCTATCGCCGCCAGCAACGGGCTTAACAAAAAGCGGGAAGGGGATGGGAAGCGTGCTTTCTATAGGGTGGGCATCGGGTTTTGGTTGTGAAGAAATTCGCGGTTGGAATTCCTGCCTTTTGCATGAGGATTTTGGCATTACTTTTATCAAATTCGCGATCAAGCGCTTTTCGGCTCGAGGCCATATAGGCAATATTGTGCAAATCCAAGTGATCATTCAGCCAGATTTGCTTATCATCAAAGTCGAAATACTTAACGCCAGAAAAAACAAGATCAGGACGCCTTAAAATCAGCCGTTTTAATGCGCTCATTTCTTTAATTTCGGTAATTTGTACGTTTTCATAAACGCTTGATAATATGCTGTGAATGAGGTCTGCGTCCAATTCGATGCCAATATTGCAATGGTTTTGCGTGCAATCGGCAAGCTCGGGAATGGTCACGATTTCTATGCGTTTATTAAGCTTCTTTTTTATGAAGGGGAGGGTTTTACGCCCCGTTATGGATGCCGTGTTTAAAGCAGGGACAAGCTGCGTGTTGATAATATTCAAAATCAAGCCTTATACTGGCGCACACGCGCAGTTATACAGAAACGAAATGGTTTCCATAGCCTACTGTCTAAGCAAGGATTAGAATATAAACATGCAGAACCGTGCGTCTGCTGCAAGCCCTGAGACTTTAGCACGAGCCCGTAAAATTAGATAGGATTTAATTAAAGCCCAAAATAAGCGCTCAATTTATGTTCATTTGATTTTAATGAAGTGGTGCGGGTGGAGGGACTTGAACCCCCACGCCTCTCGGCGCCAGAACCTAAATCTGGTGCGTCTACCAATTTCGCCACACCCGCAGTGAGCGCGCTTTTAGCAAAAGAATTTTGGTTTGGCGAGAGGCTTTTTGCATTTTCACAAAGTTTTTCACGAGCTTCGCGTCGCGTGTTTTGCAACCGTGAATGGATAAGTTTACAATTTGCCCATTTTTTAATCATGGTAGGTGATTTTTTGCAATAAAATTGAGCATAATGAAGTTTAATCCGCGCAAATGAAGCCAAAGACTTGTTCAAAGCCACAATCCACCCCACAAATACCAGCAAGGACGTGATCTGCGTTCGTTGAGGAGGAGTTTCATGAAAAAAATTGAAGCTATTATTAAGCCTTTTAAGCTTGATGAAGTCAAAGAGGCCTTGCAAGATATTGGTGTGCAAGGGCTTTCTGTTGTTGAGGCTAAAGGGTTTGGTCGACAAAAAGGCCATACGGAGCTTTACCGCGGCGCAGAATATGTTGTTGATTTTCTGCCTAAGGTGAAGATTGAGACTGTCATTGAAGATGGTCAAGTTGAAGCCGCTATTGAAGCAATCATCAATGCAGCGCGTACTGGTAAAATTGGCGATGGCAAGATATTTGTCTCGTCTGTTGAACAAGCAATCCGCATCCGCACGGGTGAGGAAAATGAAGACGCACTCTAAGGAAGGAATTATTATGAGCGCTAAAGACGTTTTGAAAATGATCAAAGATAACGAAATCGAGTATGTCGATATTCGTTTCACAGACCCGCGCGGCAAATTGCAGCACGTGACGCTTCTTGAAGATCAAGTTGACGAAGACTTCCTTGAAGAGGGCTTCATGTTCGACGGTTCTTCTATCGAAGGTTGGAAATCGATCGAAGCATCAGACATGAAACTGATCGCGGATACAGAATCAGCTTATATTGATCCGTTCTATGCTGAGCGCACGCTTTGTTTGCATTGCTCGGTTGTTGAGCCAGATACTGGTGAAGCTTATGACCGTTGCCCACGCCAAACAGCCATCAAAGCAGAAGCTTATTTAAAATCTTCAGGTATCGGCGACACGGCATATTTCGGCCCAGAGGCGGAATTCTTCCTCTTTGATAACGTAAAATATTCGACGTCAATGAACAAGGTTTCTTTTGAAGTTGACGCGGAAGATGCGGCTTGGAACACAGATGCCGATTTCGAAATGGGCAACACGGGTCACCGTCCAGGTGTTAAAGGCGGCTACTTCCCAGTGAACCCAGTTGACTCGGCGCAAGATATTCGCGGTGAAATGCTTTCAACAATGAAACGCCTTGGCATGAAAGTTGACAAACATCACCACGAGGTTGCATCTAACCAGCACGAGCTTGGCTTGATTTTCGGAACGCTTGTGAAGCAAGCCGATGAAGTTCAAAAATACAAATACGTGATCCACAACGTGGCCCATGCTTATGGCAAATCAGCGACATTTATGCCGAAGCCTTATGCGGCGATAACGGCTCTGGTATGCACGTGAACATGTCAATCTGGAGAGATGGCAAGCCGCTTTTCGCAGGTGATAAATATGCAGATCTTAGCCAAGAAGCTCTATACTTCATCGGCGGTATTTTGAAGCACGCGCAAGCGCTTAACGCGATCACAAACCCAACGACAAACTCTTACAAACGTTTGATCCCTGGTTTTGAGGCGCCTGTTCTTCGTGCGTATTCTGCACGTAACCGTTCGGGTTGTGTGCGTATTCCTTGGACTGAATCACCAAAAGCGAAACGTGTTGAGGCGCGCTTCCCAGACCCAGCAGCAAACCCATATCTTGCGTTTTCTGCGCTGCTTATGGCGGGTCTTGACGGTATCGAGAACAAGATTGATCCAGGCGAAGCTTCAGATAAGAACCTTTACGATTTGCCACCAGAGGAGCTTGCGGGCATCCCAACGGTTTGTGGCTCGCTTCGTGACGCACTTGAGGCACTCAAAGCCGATCATGACTTCTTGATCAAAGGCAACGTGTTCACAAAAGATCAAATCGAGGCTTACATCGAGCTTAAAATGGAAGAGGTTTACCGCATGGAGCATACACCTCACCCTGTTTGAATACGCGATGTATTACAGCTGCTAATTTGCAGATGATAAATAAGAAGCCCCGCCATTTGGTGGGGCTTTTGTTTTTGTGATGGTGAGAAGTGAGTATTTGACAGCGCTACTCGAAAACGGCAAACTTTGTTTAAAGGCCAACTCTCTAGAGGATTATGACAAATGAAGCACACAGCATTATGGGCGAGTTTATTTCTAGGTGCGGCATATCCCGCAATGGCTTGTAGTGGGCCATCTACGGATCAACCGATCATTGGTGAAATAACTTCCGTTCGCGTTGTTGAGAAAAATGCGCTTGAGTTTGGGTATAAATTTACGAATGAAACCCAATTTGATTATTGTATTCCGCTCGAATTACTTCAAGCGGAAGAATCTGGTGTTTTTCGCGCTTCTGATGTTGAGTTGAATATTGGAACGATACCCTTAAATGAAGAAGGCAAAGATACACGGCTTAGAATTAAGCGGATTAAAACAGGCGAAACTATCGAGATGACGTCTAGGCTTCTGATTAATCAAAGTAATTTGAAATTTGTTGAGGCAAAAACTGATATAGATGAATATACTGGAAAAGTGATCCCTGTTCCGCCTCAAGATTGTGATCCAGTTGGTTGGAGTGCGCAAAGCGCTTCATATAAGGATGAGCAGACCGTAATGGTTGGGATAAATGTGAATTTTGTTTTACCATGCGTGGCGTTTGATAATGATGGCAGAGATGCAGATTATGGTATTTTGTCATTTTATGAGGCTTGGGCGCTAAGCTATGAGTTGGCTTTTGAGAATGGCGAGAATGAATTAAGTGAGAGGTTTAGATCTGGGCGGGAGCCCTCAGCTGATGAAGCACGTGAGCTATATAACCAATACCCGTTCCCACGACGCATTGAAGCACTCACAAAATGTAAGGTGAGCCTTGAACCTGAGTTGAGCGTAACCGATTGCACGAAGGTCGCAGACTAATATCGGTTAAGCAATATACTCCATGCGGTAGCTCGTGCGGACATAGGAATACTGATTTTTAAGGTTTGAAGGAAACTCTTTTGCAATCTTGAAGCCAAGCTTTTTGTATAAGCCTTGGGCTCTGAGATTATCATAAGCGACGTCAAGAACGGGCTTATTACCTGTTTCAAGAATTTGATCCCGCAGTGCTTGAACGAGTGTCGTGCCCAATCCCATCTTTTGAAATTTTTCCGAAATTCCGATGTGAATGATAACGCTTTCCCCTTTTATAGGTTCTGGAATAATAAACTCAGTTTTGAGGCCGCGTACCATATGAACAGGGGCATTGAGGCCATAAACCTTTGTCATGGCAACCCCATTTCCCAACATCATTTTAAGCTTTCCGTGATCATGCACAATGCCGCCAATCCCAACGACTTCGCCATTTAGGATAACTGACTGATGAACTTTGTGAGAAAAGCGCGAACCTTTTCTAACGAATGCGTGGCGTAAGAAATCATTCGCAACATGAGTTTTGTTTTTAAAAACATATTCCCATTCAGGAGGGCCAGAGCTGTAAATAAGATCAACAGCTGGATCAACATCTTCTGGCCTTGACGGGCGAATGGAAATTTCTGTCATTTTCTCTCACATCATAAGTTACGTAGATAGGCTTACCTTGTGCTTTCGGTTAGCCTGCGCGACACATATTCTTTAACGATGTTAATCATTTCGTCCATGCCATGCTCGAAAAAGTGATTTGCGCCTTCAATGGTCTTGTGTGTGATCTCAATGCCTTTTTGCTCATGAAGTTTTGAAACAAGCTCGTCAACATAGCTCGGCTTTACAACATTATCAGCATCACCATTAATGATCAGACCTGACGTTGGGCAGGGGGCAAGGAAGTTGAAATCTTCTTGATGTGCAGGCGGGGCAACGGAAACGAATCCTGTCACTTCTGGTCTGCGCATAAGCAACTGCATGCCAATCCAAGCGCCAAAATCAAACCCAACAACCCAGCACGCGCGGAAATTCGGCTTGAGCGATTGGAGGTAATCAAGCGCGCTTGCAGCGTCCGCAAGTTCGCCAATACCTTCGTCAAATTCACCTTGCGAGCGACCTACGCCGCGGAAATTGAATCGCAAAACAGAAAACCCAATTTCATGAAAAGCGTAGTGAAGATTATAGAGAACCTTTTGGTTCATTGTGCCGCCAAAGCGTGGATCGGGTTGAAGTAAGATTGCGATTGGTGCTTGGTCGTTTTTTTGTGGGTGGAAACGGCCTTCTAGGCGTCCATCTGGTCCTTGAAAAATTATCTCAGGCATTTATGTCCTCGTTATGGTTGCGGGCGAGCTTTCATTGACAGAAAACCTCGGATAAAATAGTAAGAAACTAAGTGTGCTTTAGGGCAAGTAGCAATCAATCGCGTTTTGGTCAACTCTAATGCGCGAAAACTAGACATGAAGGTGCTGATTTAATGAAACTTTCAACAAAAGGGCGTTATGCAATGATCGCTTTGGCCGATATTGTGAAACATAGTGAGCAAGGATTGATCTCGTTATCGGAAATATCTGAGCGTCAAAATGTTTCTTTGGCCTATCTTGAGCAGTTGTTTTTGAAATTGCGCCGCGCCAATATCGTGACATCGGTGCGCGGGCCTGGGGGCGGTTATCGCTTGGCGCGTGAGGCGCGCGATATCCGCATTTCTGAAATCATGGGTGCGGTTGACGAGGGCATGGACGCCCTGACGCGCGGCGGTGGTGCTTCGGGTGCGGATCTTGGAACGATTGAACAACAGCTTACCGATAAACTCTGGGAGCAGTTGTCAGCCAATGTTTATGTTTTCTTGCATCAAACGCGCCTGTCAGACGTGCTTGGTGACGAAATGACGCCATGTCCTGCTGTGCCTAATCTCATAAGTTTGGTTGATGAGTGAAACGCGTTTATCTCGACTATAATGCCACAACGCCTTTGCGCGTAGAGGCGCGCGAAGCCATGATTGCCGCGATGGATGTTTTTGGCAATCCATCAAGCGTGCATGCCGAGGGGCGCGAGGGCAAAAAGCTTTTGGAGCGCGCGCGGGCAGAAATTTCTGAGGCGGCTGGTGCGTCAGGCAATGATATTGTGTTTACTTCAACGGCAACTGAGGCTGCTGCAATGGCACTTTCTGGTCGTGGTTGTAAATGCGCAGGGGTTGAGCATCCCGCCGTGCTTGCACATTGTGAAGCCTCGCTTGCGCTTGAAGATGGCAAAATTACTGATCAAGGTGAAGATATTGCGCGCCAGCTTGCGAATTCGGAAACGGGCGTCTTGCAGAAAAAAGCGCGCCCTGTTTGGTTCGAAGATGGTGTGCAGGCTTTTGGCAAAATTCCTTATGCGTTTTCATGGCGCCGCGCGAAAACGGGCGCAATTTCGTCGCATAAAATCGGCGGGCCGAAGGGGGTTGCGGCCTTGCTTATGGATGCCTCACTTGACCTCACGCCGCTCATTATGGGGGGCGGGCAAGAGGGGGCTCGCCGCGCAGGCACAGAAAATGTTTTGGGCATTATTGGCTTTGTTGCGGCGGCCAAAGCGGCGCAGAAGGATATAGAAAATGGCCGCTGGCATGAGGTGGCCCTCCGCCGTGATGCCTTTGAAGCACAAATTTTGAATGAATGCCCAGATGCCGTGATCGCGGGGCGCGACATGGACCGCTTGCCCAATACGTCGATGATCATTGTGCGGGGTTGGAAGGGCGAAACCCAAGTGATGCAAATGGATTTGGCGGGCTTCGCCGTTTCAGCAGGCTCAGCCTGTTCATCTGGAAAAGTGCGCGAAAGCGAGACACTCCGCGCGATGGGTTTTGATGAAATTGAAGCTTCCTCTGGTATTCGTGTGTCGATTGGATTAGATACGTCCCAAGACGATTTGAGCGCATTTGCGACAAGCTGGCTCAAACAGTATAAGAAGTGGAAAGATAGATGACGATCTCGTTAGAAAGTTCTATCCCATCAGAATTTCAGCAAGAAATTCAAGAAGAGCTGTTTAAAATTGAGCATGAAAATGACGTGCAAATTTTATTTGCTATAGAAAGTGGTTCGCGCGCTTGGGGCTTCCCGTCTCCAGATAGTGATTATGATGTGCGTTTTGTTTATGTGCACAAACCTGATTGGTATATGTCCATCATTGACAAACGCGATGTGATTGAGCGCCCAATTTCTGATTTGCTTGATATTGGTGGTTGGGATTTGCGGAAAGCACTAAGGCTATTACTCAAGCCTAACCCTGTTTTGTTGGAGTGGTTATCGTCGCCTATTCAATATCGATGGATGGAAGATGAAGTATCTAAGCTTGAAGATTTGGCGGGACGCGTTTCTAGCTTATCTTCGTGCATATATCATTATTCATCTATCGCATATTCGCATTACAATAGGGATATTAAAGATCAGGAGCAGGTGAAACTGAAGCGTTATTTTTATACGTTGCGCCCTGCAATGGCGCTCCGTTTTATGCGGATAAATAAAACGCGCCCCCCTATGAATATGCAAAATCTTATGGATGGGTGTGAATTAAGTGAAAATGAGCGTTCTGTAATAGATAAATTTATTGAGCAAAAACAATCTGTTAAAGAGCTTGGCTTTGGTGATCGCCACCCTGTGATTGATGAGATCATTTCATCTGAGCTTGAATGGGCAGATCACTATGACCATAGCAAGAATAAAGATAACCTCTGGCAAGATGCGGATAAATTGTTTAGAGAGCTAGTAACAAGTAGGAAGAGATGATGACCGAGAATTATGTACGCGAAGGTGTGGATCAAGAAACTGTAGATCAAGTCAATGATATGGCTGGTGAGTATAAATACGGTTTTAATACAGATGTTGAGACCGAATATGCGCCGCTTGGTTTGTCTGAGGATATTGTCCGCTTGATTTCTGAGAAGAATAAAGAGCCTGAGTGGATGCTTGAATGGCGCTTGCAGGCCTATCGCCGCTGGCTTCAAATGGAAGAGCCGACATGGGCGATGGTGAATTATCCGAAAATCGATTTCCAAAGCCAGTATTATTATGCGCGTCCGAAATCTATGGATATTCGCCCTGAAACGCTTGATGATGTTGATCCTAAGCTTTTGGAAACATACGCAAAACTTGGTATTCCTTTGAAAGAGCAGGAGCTTTTGGCGGGCGTTAAGCAGCGCAAAGTTGCGGTTGATGCGGTTTTTGACTCTGTGTCATTAGGCACGACATTTAAAGATGAGCTTGCGGCGGCGGGCGTGATTTTCTGCTCGATTTCTGAGGCGATTGAAAAGCATCCTGAGCTTGTTAAGAAATATCTCGGCTCGGTTGTGCCACAAAATGATAATTTCTATGCGGCGCTCAATTCGGCAGTGTTTTCTGATGGAAGCTTCGTGTTTATCCCGAAAGGCACGCGTTGCCCAATGGAGCTATCGACATATTTTCGTATCAACGCCGAGAACACGGGCCAGTTTGAGCGCACATTGATCATCGCAGAAGAAGGCTCATATGTAAGCTATCTTGAGGGTTGCACCGCGCCGAAGCGCGATTTGGCGCAGCTTCACGCGGCGGTTGTTGAGCTTGTGGCGCTTGATGATGCGGAAATTAAGTATTCAACGGTGCAAAACTGGTTCCCTGGTGATGAAGATGGCAAGGGCGGAATTTACAATTTCGTGACGAAGCGCGCGGATTGCCGCGGCAAGAATTCACACGTGATGTGGACGCAAGTGGAGACGGGTTCAGCCGTGACGTGGAAGTATCCAAGCTGCATTTTGCGCGGCGATAATTCGCAAGGCGAGTTCTACTCTGTGGCGATTACCAATAACATGCAACAGGCCGATACAGGCACGAAAATGGTGCATTTGGGCAAGAACACCAAGTCTCGTATCGTGTCGAAGGGTATCTCGGCGGGCAAGGCGCAGAACACGTATCGCGGCCTTGTTTCTGTGCATCCGAAGGCGACGGGTTCGCGCAATTTTACGCAGTGCGATAGTTTGCTGATTGGTGATAAATGCGGCGCGCATACTGTGCCTTATATTGAGGTGAAAAACTCATCGTCGAAAGTTGAGCACGAGGCAACGACGTCAAAGGTCGATGATGATCAACTTTTCTATTGCCAACAACGCGGCATTGGCGAGGAAGAGGCGGTTGCGCTCATCGTGAATGGCTTTGCCAAAGAGGTTCTTCAAGCGCTCCCAATGGAGTTCGCGGTTGAGGCGCAGGCGCTTGTGAAAATCTCACTTGAAGGCTCGGTTGGATAAGGCTTCTTACGGATTTGATTTAATGTCTCTTTAATCCGTAGATCGAGTTTAAAATAGTTTAAGATACCAAGCATATATGTTCCTTGACGAAGGAATATGTATGAAGTTTAATTCTATAAATGATTATACAGATGGCGCGCAAGGTAAGCTGAATATCTTTAAGGGCGGTGCATTTGCTGGCCCTGAAATCAATTATACAGTTAAATCAAGTGGTGGTTTTTACACGACAGAAGATGGCGTTGCGTCTTTGTCTGTGGAGCAAGGGCTCGGCTGGTATGCTGGAAGCTTTGTGGTTGATTTTGATCAAGAGGTTGAGGGTGTTGTGCTAAACTGGACTTTGGGTACAGATGGACGTTACACCGAGCTTATACTGAATGGCGTAAAAGTTAATATCAAGAATTTGGTTAATGAAGGTAAAATTAAAATTGTTGATAATGGCACCCCATACAAGCTTAGAGATGATGGCGGTATTGAGGGCAATACGAGCGGTAAGGATATTCAGCTGATTATTAAAATACCAATATCTAGCATTGGGGTGCATGGTGTTGGCGGGATTGATGCTTTTCGGACGCTTAGAAACAACTGGGATCTTGGCTTTGATGAAAATACATCTCGGGCTGGGTTTTGTATTGCGAATGGCACGTGGATCAAAACGATTAATGGGAATGTATTAATCGAGAATCTACAAGCTGGAGATATGGTGCTAACTCTGGACAGGGGCTATCAGCAGGTGCGTTGGGTTGGTTATTATGATGTGAAGTTTCGCGATGCTGAAGATTGCCGCCGCCCTATAGAATTGAAAAAAAGCGCACTTGCCCCAAATGTTCCGTCGAAAACGACACGGCTGTCACCATTGCATATGATATTTGTAAGGTCAAAAATTTGTGAGCGCATGTTCGGGAGCGCAGAAATGCTCATTGCCTCTAAAAAAATGGCGGGTATTAATGAAGACTTTGTTATTAATCAAAAGATAAAGAGCATTCGATATTTTCAAATTCTTTTGGATCATCATGAGATTATATATGCGAATGATATGCCAACAGAAACTTTGCGTTTGGGTGAATATAGCATCGTTAGATTGCCCAAATCACTTCAAGATAAATTGAAATCTCAATTCCCGAATATTGAAAAATACTTTTTGGATTTTACACCCGTTCGCCCAATTATGAGGGGGCAAAAAAATGTTAAAAACTTTGTTGAGAGACACTTAAAAAACAATAGGCCCTTTATTGAGCATGAGCCTGAAACTACGCAAAATTCAGTAGGTAACATAAGTTACGATATCGAAAGTTTAGCCTATTTTTAAAAGCGCAGAAATTCACATTTTTCATAGTTTGTGCTATGCTGATTTGGTTTGTTATCTATAGTAATAAAGTAATCGTGTATTTTTTACGTGTTAAGGTTACATTTTTGCCAATTCGTCCCTATATATGAGCTAAGTAACGAATCGGAGTAAAGCTATGGAGCAAGTATTTAAATTTATTAACCAATGGAAGACGTGGATTTTGCGCGCACTCGTGGGCGCTGTTCTTGCGATTTTGTTGGGCTATGCGGCTGGTATGCATGTTTGGCTTGTTGGCGTAATTATTGCCGTCGTCTCAGAGCTTGTGGTCGGCTATGTTAGAAAGCCATTTAATAATTTGATCAACAAGGCAGAAAGCAAAGTCTCAAAAAAAGAGACAGCTGAAGCTGAGTAGATAATTTAGGTTTGCCTTTTACACAATGAGAAGGCTCAAATGAGTTGGGTATGAGAAGATTTATTGGCGCGTCAATCATTGCAATGATTGTGTTCTGGGTTATGAATTTCTTAGGTGGTATCACTTTGGAAAATCAGACAATGTTTAGAGCATTTATTAGCGCAACATGGAAAGCGCCGATTTTTGCGGCTGTATTTCATATCCTACATAATGTAATAGCTCGACTTTTTGGATGGTATGACGCGGAGTAGTCATGAGCTATAATGAGTTATTTATCCCGAGACTGACCTTTCCAGAAGAGGTCACAGAATTTGTCGTTGAAAAATATGCAGCTAGTGAAGTTATATTGGAATATGGCTCTGGTGGCTCGACGCTTGTAGGCGCTGAAAGCGAAAAAACGCGAAAGCTTTTTTCTGTTGAAAGCGATAAAGTGTGGTTTGAAAATATTTCTAGAACTATTAAAGAATTGTATTCCGAAAGCCAAATACATCTTTATTATGTTGATATTGGGTCGACAAAGGCGTGGGGTTACCCCGTAAATTTTAAAAGCTCAGAATTTTTTTGGAGATATCCATTAGCGATTTGGGAAGAAGACTTCTTTGAGCAACCTGACATCATTTTAATTGACGGACGTTTTCGCGTGGCTTGTTTTTATACGACAATGTTGATGACGCAGAAAAAATGTACTGTGCTTTTTGACGATTATACTAATCGCAAACAGTATCACGTTGTTGAAAAATTTTTTAAGCCTGTCCATAAAGTTGGGCGGATGGCCGCCTTTGAGATAGAGCCTGTTAAACTTGATCGCGCAGATATATTGAAAGTCATTTCGGCTTTCGCCTTGCCAAATTGAGTAAGTGCCTATACATAATGTGATGAAAATTAAGGGGTGACAGGTGCGCCCCTTTTTGAATTTGGAAAGCGAGACTATGATTCAGATTAAAAACCTCCACGTAAAGCTCGAAGAAGAAGATAAAGTCATCCTTAAGGGTGTTAATCTTGAAGTTAAGGCTGGCGAAGTTGCCGCAATTATGGGGCCTAATGGTTCAGGGAAATCAACACTTTCTTACGTGCTTGCAGGCCGTGATGGCTATGAAGTGACCGATGGTGAGGTTGATTTTGGCGGTAAAGATTTACTTGATATGGAAGCAAATGAGCGCGCGGCGGCGGGACTTTTCCTTGCGTTCCAATATCCTGTCGAAATCCCTGGCGTTGGCAACATGACCTTCCTCCGCACGGCATATAATTCACAGCGTATTGCCAATGGCGAAGATGAAATTTCAGCGGCAGATTTCCTTAAACTTGTTCGTGAAAAGGCCAAACTCCTTGAAATGAAACCAGAAATGCTTCAGCGCGCGGTTAACGTCGGCTTTTCGGGCGGTGAGAAAAAGCGCAATGAAATTCTGCAAATGGCGGTTCTTGAGCCAAAATTTTGTGTGCTTGATGAAACCGATTCAGGTCTCGATGTCGATGCGATGCGCCTTGTTTCTGAGGGCGTGAATGCGCTTCGCTCGCCGGATCGTGGTTTTCTTGTGATCACGCATTATCAGCGCCTTCTTGATCACATTAAACCTGACGTTGTGCATATCATGGCAGAAGGTCGCATTATTAAGTCGGGCGGGCCAGAGCTTGCGCTTGAGGTTGAAAATAATGGTTATGCCGCAATCTTGAAAGAGGCGGGTCTATGAATGCAATTTTAGACGCTAAGAAGAGTCTCGCGAGTGACTGGCTTCAAGGTCGTGAATTGCCAAGCGATTGGCGTAAGTCTCGCGCAGAAATCGCGCGTGATTGGCTGCTTGAAAATGGAGCTCCGCATGCACGCGATCATTATTGGAGCTATACCAAGCCTGCACTTTTGAACTCAGATATCGGCTTATCAAATGGTGAAAGCTATAATTTTGATGGCGTTGAAATCTTGCCGTCGAGCGCGTTTGATAAGAGCGGCGTGAAGGTTGCGCCGATTGCTGATGCGCAAAATGATCTATTTTGGTCGGTTTGGTTGCTGAGGCGCAAAGTCGTGGCGCGCGGCCCGTTGCGGAACGCGTTTTGATGAGTGCTGATGGGCTTTTCATTGAGGTTTCAGGCGAAGGCGGAACCTTGACGTTGAAATCGCGATCTTTGGCCTGATGAGTTTTACATTGGAATACGTCTTGCCAAATCTGCGTCGCTTACACTTATTGAAACAGGCGCAAAACCCGCAAATCGCGCTTGCGTCATGAGGCCGAGATTGCTGATGAGGCCGCGCTTCATCATATCCGCATTGCACAATCACAAGGCGAAGTTTATCACGGGCACCTTTTTGCGACGCTCGGTAAAAAATCTGATCTGCGTTCCTTTACGCTTTCAGGGTCAAACCCGCTTAATCGCTTTGAGAGCATCGTCGATCTTGAGGGGCGATTATGGCCATGTTTCGATTGCGGGCGCGATTTGCTAACTGGCAAAGGCCATCAGGATGATACGGTCTATATCACGCATAATGCCGAGCATTGCACCTCGCGCCAAGTTTTTAAGCGCGTAGTTGATGCGGGCGCGACTTCTGTTTTCCAAGGAAAAATTCTTGTGAAAGAGGGCGCGCAGAAGGACAGATGGCTATCAAATTTCGCAAGGTCTCATGCTAAATGATGGCGGCGAGGTTCTCTCGAAGCCTGAGCTTGAAATCTATGCCGATGATGTGGTTTGCTCTCATGGTTCAACGACTTCAGGTCTTGATGATACGTCGCTTTTCTATCTGCGTTCGCGCGGTATTTCTATGGATAAAGGCGCGCAAGCTTTTGGTGCGGGCCTTCATCGAAGAAGCACTCGAAGAAATTGATGACGAAAACCTTGCAATCACGCATGAGCGAAATCGCAGAAGCATGGATTTTCGGCGAGACGCTATGATCCACAACGACCTGAGCCGCACCAAGGAATTTTTTTATTCAACCCGTTAAGGCGGGACGTGCGGCGCGGGAAATGCCAATGACGATGCAGGTTGTTTTTCTGTGTATAGTTTTTGCAACGATAATTCAGCAATTGGCGTCGTATATCTTTTCAAATGCAGTCGAAGAGCTATCGTGACGTGCTTCGCGCGCAAGTTTCTGAGACACTTGATCCAGCAATGGTTGAGGTTCAGGCTTCATATGATCGTATGGCTCAGTTTATGGAAACACACCCGTTTATTGTTGCCGTTGGAATTTTCATCTTATGGATTGCTATGATGTATGCGATGGGATTTGTGCGTAGCCGTCAAGTGCAAGACTTTGATATTCAATCATTTTATTCTGCGATCGCGCGTAATTACATTGGTTAAGAGCGGACTAAATGCACTGATTTTCATTTTTGCGCGATCATGTTTACGATTTCCGAGAGCCTTGGTGCGAAACTTGATGTATTGATGACGGTTTCTGCTTTTGCGATTGGGATATGGTCGTTATTTTTGTCTCAAGGGGCGCTTGGCACCAAGACGGTATGGGGCGCGCTCGGCGTGACAGTTGTTTCGGCATTGGGCGTTTCTATCGCTATAAGCTTCCTCGTGATCATGGTTTCGGCGGGTAATCTCATGACATACGACATTTCCAAAATTCGCGCTGATTTTCCGATTCTAAAGACCGAAGTAAACGGCAAATCCGCTTGTGTATTTGGACAATGGCGCCTCTGCGCAAAAGCCTCAAGTGGTCATTGATGCCGTAACGCGCGGCTATTCGGGTGAATATGCCAATGTCCATCGCGGGCTTCATTATTTGTCGAACTTGGCGACTGAAAAATATGAAGGCACGCGCGCGATTGTGGCGCGGTTTCTGAACGTGCCAGAAAAGAACGTGATTTTTACGACAGGAACGACTGAGGGGATTAACCTTGTGTCTTATGCGTGGGGCATGGAAAATCTGCGCGAAGGTGATGAAATTATTCTAAGCGTGGCCGAGCATCACGCCAATATCGTGCCGTGGCATTTTTTGCGCGAGCGTCTTGGCGTCAAGCTTGTCTGGGTTGATATTGATGATGACGGCGCTTTGCCTGCGGAGCGCGTGATCGCGGCGATAACGGAGCGAACGAAGCTCATAGCGCTTTCGCAAATGTCGAACGTGACAGGTGCGGTTGTTGATGTGGCGGCAGTTTGCAAAGCCGCGCGTAGTGCAGGGGTGCGAACTCTGATTGATGGCTCGCAAGCGGCGGTGCATGGTAAGGTTGATGTGGCTCAAATCGGGGCAGATTTCTATGCGATCACGGGGCACAAGCTTTATGGGCCTACGGGCTCTGGCGCGCTTTATGTCTCAGATGAGGCACTTTCGGAAATGCGCCCTTTCATGGGCGGCGGTGATATGATTGACGAGGTCAGCCAAGAGACCGTGACCTACGCCAAACCGCCGATGCTTTTTGAGGCGGGGACGCCGGGGGATTGTTGAGACAATCGGTTTTGGTGTTGCGCTTGATTATCTCATGGGAATTGGCATGGATAAGATCGCGGCTCATGAACGGGCATTGCGCGATTATGCGGCGAAGGCGCTCGGCGCGCTTAATTTTGTGGATATTCAAGGCACGACGAAGGATAAGGGCGCGATTTTCTCGATCACGATTGCAAGGCGCTCACGCGCATGATCTCTCGACAATTCTTGATGGTAAAGGTGTTGCTCGTGCGCGCAGGAACACATTGCGCGCAACCCCTCATGAAGCGTTTTGGGGGTTAGCTCTACATGTCGCGCGAGCTTTGCAATGTATAATACAACTGAGGAAGTCGATCGTTTGATTGATGCGCTCAAACTCGCGCATCGCTTGCTTGGTTAACACATCTTTGCTAAGGCCTTGTGAGATACGTCTCATAAAAATTGCGAGGATACCATGTCTGCACTTCAAATTACGGCTATATTGATCACGCTTGCGGGGCTTTTTGGCGCTGTGAATTATCTTTGGCTACGATTGCCAGCCGCGATTGGTATTTTGGTGGTCGCTTTGCTTGCAAGTTTTGGGGTGATGATTGGCGATATCATCTGGCCTTCTGCGGGCATGGGCGAGATTGCCCGCTCATTTATGCGCGACATCGAGTTTTCAGAAGCCTTACTTGAGGGCATGCTTGGGCTTTTACTTTTTGCGGGCGCGCTGCATGTGAAGATTGCCGATTTGCGCAAAGAGGCGGGCGGTCGTGCTTCTTATGGCGACCCCTCGGTGTTGGTCTTTCAACGGCAATTGTCGGATTTGGGGTAACCGCGATTTTTGGCATGCCAATATTGGTCGCGCTCGTGTTTGGCGCGCTCATCTCGCCGACCGATCCAGTGGCCGTGCTTGGTGTGTTGCGTGGTGCGAGCTTGCGCAAATCACTTGAGACAAAAATTGCGGGCGAAAGTCTTTTCAATGATGGCGTTGGGTTATGTTGTATTTCTCATCCTTGTTTCGCTTGCTTTTACCTCTGGGAGTGATGGAAAAAGCGAGGCGAGCATAATGGGCGTTGTTAAGCTTTTCGTTCAAGAGGCGATTGGCGGGGCGATACTTGGCGCGCTCCTCGGCTGGTTGACCTTCCAGCTTATGAAACGCATTGATGATTTTGCGCTCGAAGTTTTTGTTGACGCTTGGTCTTGCTTTTGGTGGTTATGAGCTTGCGATTTATCTGCATATGTCGGGGCCAATCATGGCCGTTGTGGCGGGCTTGGTTCATTGGCGACGTTGGTATGAAACACGGCATGAGCCAAGAAACGCGTGATTATGTGGATGCGTTTTGGAAGCTGATTGATGAAATTCTCAACGCGATTTTGTTCCTGCTTATTGGGTTTGAAGTCTTCGCGCTGACATTCGAAGGGCAGCATCCTTTGCTTCTTGCGGGGCGTGAGCATCGTGCTTGCATTGTTTGCGCGTTTCGCTGCCGTTGCAATCCCGATTTACCTGCTTAAGCCATTTAAAAACTTTTTCGCGCGGGGCGTGATTCCGATCATGACATGGGGCGGGCTTAAGGGCGCATATCCGTCGCACTTGTGCTTTCTCTGCTGAAAATGAGTGGAAACCGATGCTGGTGACCATGACATATTGCGTCGTTGTCTTCTCAATTATTGTTCAAGGTTTGACTATTGCGCCCCTTTCGAAGCGCATTGGTCGCGAGCCTGAGCTTGAGATTTAATCGGCAGATTTTACGGTCATTTGCGCTTTGGCATTGCCTTCAACAACGGGGCGACTGGTTGGAATTTCGATGTAATTCCCCGTTGACCATAGCTCGTTAAGGTCGTCGTAATGCTCAGATAGGAGATTACCACTTTGCCCAGTTGAGGTTATGAATTTCGAATTCTGCACGTCGGCAAAGTTCATCACCATGCGTACCGATGCACCATGCGCGGCTGGTGAAATCGTAATGGATCATTTGATCGCGTTGCAGCACGCAGGAGCGTTTCCGACCCGCCGTCCATTTCCTGAACAATATTAGCAAATGAGCCAATGAGCGGCAGACCACCCAAGGTTTCATTTTTATGAACAGCCTTATGCGCAGTGCCCCAACGCCACGCATTGACGTTCGTGCCGTATTTGGGCACTGAGCCGGTCTAGCGCCTGATTGAGCGCTAGCTCAGAAAGCTGCTCACATGTCTCTTTTTCTGGCGTTTGTTTGACATCGCACCAAACGCGTGCACCTTGCACATCACGGAACACAAGCTCAATTCGGTAAGGGTCTACGCGCTGATCTTGAGACATCATCGCGCCAAGCTCGTCCGAGAAAATCAGCGTATTCAACTCGTTAATCCATGTTGAATAGATAAGGGGTTCAGGCGCATAGGCATCGAAGCTTCCGTTCCAGTTCCCAAGCCGGTTGAGCACATCGGCGCGAAAACCTTCAGCGCCTGGCTTGAACCATAACTCGCTCGCAATCAGAGGAAGAATAATGCGCGCATCCATCGAAATCGTGTCATTTTGCGCTTGCGCAAATCCATCTGGCGACTGCACTTTTCGTTTACCAAGAAGGCTCTCGGCGCGGCGAATACGGTAATTATCACCATAGAAATAACTGTAATGCGACGGATAGGGCGCTTCGATGAATTTGTTATTCGTGTGCATTAAAAGGCCAGATTCTGGATTAATGCTTCTAGGGTTTTCGTTAAATGGGAAATATTCGCTAAAGCCTGCCTCACCAGCCCAAGAAATCGCAGGAACTTCGCCGCGCGATTTATTTTCAAGGCTACGCTTCGGCATGCGGCCAGCGGCAAATTGCGCAATATTACCTTCAGAATCAGCCAGCGTCACCATTTGCGCAGGCGCGACGGCCTTTGATAAAGCGCGTTCGGCTTCTGCGATCGAATTGGACTGCATCATGTCAAGCATGGCCTGCATTGTCGTGTCGTCTTTGGTTAATGCTGTCCAAGAAAGCGCGGCTTCGTGACCTGCGGGAAGAATATTCGCGATATCCCATGGGCCGATTTTTGGAATGAGCGGGCCAAATTCCGTATTTTGTAAGAGGAATGCGCGCGGCTCTTTCTCACCCTTCACTTTAATCAGTGCAGTGCGCGTTTCAAAAGGAACAAACCCACGGGCGGTTTGATAGCTTTCTCCAAATTCATCAACTTTCAAAATTGTAAGGTCTTGATCGTCCAAATTGGCCGTGGTTAAACCCCATGCCAGTTTGTTGCTATGCCCAATGAGAATGGTTGGAATGCCAGGAATTGCGGCGCCAACCCATGTTTTGTCAGGTGTTTCAATATGGGCAAGATGCCAGATCGCAGGGGTCGTGAACCCAAGATGCGGGTCAGAAGCGAGAAGCGCAGCGTCGCTGGTTGAGCGATTAGGCGCAGCAACGAAGGCGTTCGATGCGCCCGCTTCCTTGCCATAGCCTGTTGGGCTGAGCGCGCGCAGGAGGCTTGAAATTTTCGCGTGGCTCTATGTCTTTTGGCGCGTCAAATAGTGTTACGGGCGTTTCGGAGTTATAGAAATATTGTTGATATTCTTTCGCAGTCAACACGGTTTGAAATCTTGGTGCGTAAGATTTCATTTTGTGCCGCGCCAGAAAGCTGAAGCGCCATAAGCTTCATAATGGCCACGCTGTCTTGCGGCGTCCATTCTTCAAATTCTGTCCGTGTGAGGGTGAATTCAGGGCCGCCACGTCCACGACCTTTTTGGCGCATATTTTTTCACATAGGAATTTACGCCGTCGGCATATGACTGCAATAGAGATTGGGTTTTGCTATCTAGCGCTTGCAAGTTTACGCCCGCAATCTCCCAAAGGTTCAGCGATTTGAGGAAAAGATCAAGCTCGACGGTCTCCGCCCCCGCAATTTCTGAAACGCGGCCTTGTGAGATACGGCGAAGCATAGACATCTGCCAAAGTCTGTCTTGCGCATGGGCAACCCCAAGTCCGAAAATGACGTTGTTAAGATCATCGCCGTAAATATGCGGCACCGCGTTTTGATCGCGCAAGATTTCAATATCATAGCCCGATTTCTCGGTCGTGAAACTGTCATTATAGTCGGGAAGAGAGCGACTCATAATGAAATAGATAACGATGATCGCGACGACCACAAGAAGTGTCACAAATGTCATGATGCGGAAGAACCATTTAACCAAACTTTGCATATTTCCTCTTGCGTGCTTTTGTATCTTTTAACTCCTTTAAACATATGAGAAGTATAACTTGATCACAAGTCAAATGATGAATTTTTTATGGAGAAATTTATGGTAAAATGTGCATTTATTGGTCTTGGCGTTATGGGGTATCCGATGGCAGGGCATTTGGCTAAGGCAGGTCACGAGGTTTGCGTCTATAATCGAACGGCTTCCAAGGCCGAAGCTTGGGTTGCTGAGTTTGGCGGCGCATATGCAAAAACGCCGAAAGAGGCCGCGGATGGCGCGGATTTTATCATGACATGTGTCGGCAATGATGATGATTTGCGCGAGGTGACCTTGGGCGCAGATGGATGCTTTCAGGCGATGAAATCTGACGCAGTTTTCATTGACCACACGACCGCCTCAGCGACGATTGCGAGAGAGCTTGCAAAGAGCGCTACAGGATTTGATGTGATTGATGCTCCCGTTTCGGGCGGGCAGGCGGGCGCTGAAAATGGCGTTCTTGCAATTATGTGCGGCGGTGAGGAAGCGGCCTTTGCGCGCGCAAGTGCGATCCTGAGTGCTTATGGTAAAACGGTCAAACTTATCGGCGGACATGGCGCAGGTCAGCAATGCAAAATGGTTAATCAGATTGCCATTGCTGGATTGGTGCAGGCATTGAGCGAAGCCATGAATTTTTCGCAAAAAGCGGGTCTTGATGGCGCTAAGGTTCTGGAGGTGATTTCAGGCGGCGCGGCGGGGCTCGTGGCAAATGGCCAATCGCGGGCAAACCATGCTCAATGAGAATTTGATTTTGGTTTTTGCGGTTGATTGGATGCGCAAGGATTTGGGGATTGTGGCCGAGGAAGCCGAACGCATTGGCGCGCAAATTGACGTCACAAAACTTGTCGATAGCTATTACGCAGAGGTGCAGGAAATGGGCGGCGGCCGTTGGGGATACGTCGAGTTTGATGAGAAGGTTGACGAATAATTAACCTTCGGTATTTAGGAATTTTCTCCAACGAAAGTAATATTGACGTAGAGACCAAATGCAAAAAAGCGTTGGCGGAAAAATTATTACTACGAGAGCTAACACCGTTGCGGGGAGTATATCCTATAATTAAACGATAATTATGTAGTACTCTTGTAGATGAAAATTGATCGAATGGAAACTTCCAGAAAAATAAAACCCAAATGGACAGATTAATCGTAATTGAGAGGACCATAATAAGTGATTGGGTTTTTGAGTTTGCCTAAAATGAGACGATGAAAGCCTAACTCGAAGATATAAAAAATGCTAAAAATTGGTAGAGCAATTAAGTGTGTATAGAGAAAAGAAGACAGAAAGTAGATAGAAAAAACGAAAAACTTTTGAAAGTCGGACTCATTAACAATAAGGTTGTCAAGCATATAGTATTAATAATGAAAAGAGTCAAAGTATAACAAAATATCGCATGATAGAAATGGTTGCGATATCGCCAAGGCCGTTTAACCAAATCTGTTTCTGATGTGCTGTTCAATCTGATCTCTCGTTTTGCGGTATGAGGCGAGTTTTTCCTCACGAAGTGTGCCTGTTGCGGTTGGGTCGGTGATGTCCCAAAATTCCACTTCGGCGGCGAAGCCTTGGGTTAAGGTTTTCGCCTGTTCATAGGACGCGGGGCTGAGCGCCACAACCAGATCAAAGCCGTCAATCGCATCGCCCCATTCTTGCATTTCCTCAAACGAGCGCGAGCGGTGCGCATCAAGCGTTTACGCCCATTTCATTACAAACCGCAATCGCGAATCCGTCAATTTCAAGATCATTTTTAACGCCCGCTGACTGCACATATATATCCTTGCCATAGAGCTTTTTCATGATGCCCTCGGCCATTGGCGGAGCGGACGGGCATTATGATCACAAGAGAAAAGAACCGATGAAATGCCGTCTGTCTTCATGATGCAGGCCTGAACATTGCTGAAATAAGGGTGAAGAGGCGCCGCGCGGTGTCGTTATTGATGGTGACTTTGCCCTCCAGACGCTCTTCAAGAATACGCGCGCCCTCATTATGAATGCCGCGTCTGCCCATATCAATCGCTTCTATTTGCGAGGGGGGAAGGTCTTTGACGGCTTGATAATAGGCGTTGCAGATCTCAAAATAATCCTTAAGCACCTGACGAAATGGACTGATTGACAAAATATGTTGCGCAGCGGCGCCTGTTCCTGTATCGGTAATGTCCAAAATCAGACGATTTTGATCAGAGAGAAGCTTGAGCGAGAAAGGGCCTTTGGCCTCGTAACCTTCTGGGATGACGGGCGAGAAAAAGTTTTCCTCAAGCAGATCAAAAATGGCAACCTTGCGCTCGTTTTCCTGCGCTTCGCCCGCCGTTTGGAAACTGGCCTCGTCAACCTCAACATTGGTCAGCTTTTCAATGGTCATGACTTGCGCTCGTTCAACTGCTCAAGACGAAGCGAAACCGAAAGACCATGCGCTTCCAAGCTTTCTGAATTGGCCAAGGTCACGGCTGCGCCGCCGATTTTTGAAAGCGCTGATGGCGACATTTCCGAAACGGTCGTACGCTTCATGAAATCAAGCACATTCAACCCAGATGAAAAACGCGCCGATCGCGAAGTTGGCAAGACGTGATTGGGCCCGCCGACATAATCGCCAATTGCCTCAGGCGTCCATTGACCAAGGAAAATCGCGCCCGCATGATGGGTCAGATGCGAAAGCGCGCGCGCGTCAGTTGTGCAGATTTGCAGATGCTCAGGCGCGACCAAGTTCGAAAGACGCGCGGCAGATTGCAAGCTTTTTGCAACGATGATTGCACCATGACTTTCCCATGACGCGCGGGCGATATCGCGGCGCTCTAGCGTTTCTAGACGTTTTTCAACCGCGCTTTCAACTGCCTTACCAAAATCAGCATTATCGGTGATCAAAATGGCTTGCGCGTCGCTGTCATGTTCGGCCTGCGAAAGAAGGTCGACCGCGATCCAATCGGGATTATTATCTTTATCAGCAATCACCAAAACCTCAGAAGGCCCTGCGATCATATCAATGCCGACATGGCCGAAAACTTGACGTTTCGCCTCGGCAACATAGGCATTGCCAGGCCCCGTGATTTTGTCAACGCGCGGTACGCTTTGCGTTCCATAGGCCATTGCCGCCACGGCCTGCGCGCCGCCAATTTTGAAAATTTTATCGACGCCAGCAAGCTTCGCCGCGTTAAAGCACGAGCGGGTTCACTTCGCCTTTCGGCGTTGGGACACACATGATCAGCTTGTTAACGCCCGCAACTTTTGCAGGAATGGCATTCATCAAAACAGAGGAAGGATAGCTCGCCAAACCGCCTGGCACATAAAGACCAACCGTTGAAATCGGCGACCAGCGCCAACCGAGGCGCGCGCCTGCGTCATCCTTATAATCTTCTTCCATCTTAGGGAGTTGGCGCTTGTGATAGGCGCGAATACGCTCGGCCGCAAGTTCAAGTGCGGCCTTTTCTTCGACTGAAATGGCGCTTTCTGCGGCTGAAATTTCATCAGCGGTGAGAAGCGAGATCGCTTGGGTTAAAGCCGTCAAATTTCTCGGTTAACTCACGCAGGGCAGCGTCTTTGCGTGCCCGCACTTGATTAATAATCCCTTTCACACTTTCCGTAACATCAACTTCGCTATCGCGTTTATGGTCGAGAAATTCATGAAATTTATCAAAAAAATTGGGATTTTTTTCATCGAGCCAGAAACATTATTCGCCCTCATTATGTTGCGGCATGACTTTTGCCTTGGCTGTGTAGGGGCGCGAAACATCAGAAAGCACAACGTCGACACATTCCACTGAAATCGCGATTTCACCATCGCCTGCAAAGGCAAGGAGAATTTGATCATTTTCAAAACTGACGCCGATAAGATCAAAGGCGAGGTCTTTGTCGCTCGAATCAAACCCATTGACACGCACCCCAAGCGCAGAGCGGATCATTAAGACAGATTGCACACGCTCAAATGGGCGGTTAAGGCGCTCGGCTTCCTCAGCATCTTCCCAGCGGAAGCGCTTAAGAAGGAGTGAAAATGCCGCCTTATCTTTCTCGAACAGCATTTCCTTGCGCTCAGCGATGGCATCTTGGCACATCGCCGAAATGACGGCGAGATCATCACTATCGCGGGCAAGAAGTTTCAGCGGCGCTTCGCGACCATCTTTGAAACGTGCGTCACTCATCTTTTTCTCTCACAATTGTTGCGCCAAGATTTGAGAGCTTGCGCACAACGCGCTCATAACCGCGATCAAGGTGGTAAACGCGACGAATAACGGTCTCGCCTTCAGCGGCAAGAGCAGCCAGAATCAGCGAGAAGGAAGCGCGCAAATCCGTCGCCATAACAGGCGCACCTTTGAATTTTTGAACGCCTTTAATGGTTGCCGTATTGCCATCAACATCAATATTTGCGCCCATGCGCCCAAGCTCTGGCGCATGCATAAAGCGGTTCTCGAAAATGGTTTCTTCGCAAATTGATTCCCCGTCTGCAAGGCAAAGCATCGTCATCATCTGCGCCTGAAGATCGGTTGGGAAGCCCGGAAAAAACTTCGGTTTTTACATTCACTGGTTTGAGTTTTGTGCCATTGCGCTTAACGCGCAATCCGCCATTTTCTTCAATAATATCAACGCCAGATTCTCTGAGTTTGTCTGCGAAGGCCTGAATGAGATCAAGCTTCGCACCAGGGAAGAAAAACATCGCCACCCGTCATTAACGGGGCAATCATATAAGAGCCGAGCTCAATGCGATCCATCACAACTTCATGCGTCGCGCCGCCAAGACGCTCAACACCTTCGATCGTAATTTGGCTCGTGCCATGGCCAGATATTTTTGCGCCCATTTTGTTGAGTAGGGTTGCGAGATCAACAATCTCTGGCTCGCGCGCCGCGTTGTTGATGATGGTTGTTCCCTTAGCCAAGGTCGAGGCCATCAAGACGTTCTCGGTTGCACCAACAGATGCAAAGCGGAAATCGACAACGGCGCCTTTAAGCCCGCCTTCGGCTTTGGCATAGAGATACCCATCGCGTAGCTCAATTTGCGCGCCTAGTTTTTCAAGCCCGAAAATATGCAAATCCATAGGACGCGCACCAATCGCACAGCCACCAGGAAGCGACACCTCAGCCTCGTGTTTGCGCGCAAGTAGCGGGCCAAGCACGAGATTTGACGCGCGCATTTTGCGGACGATGTCATAATCGGCGCGAATATTGTCAATGTTTTTAGACGAGAGAACCATAACCGTATTATCGGCCATGGCGGCAACTTCGGTGCCAAGTGAGCTTAGTAGCTCATTGGTGGTTTTGATGTCGGAAAGACGCGGCACGTTGGTTAATGTGATTGGCTCCTCAGTCAGAAGCGAAGCGGGCATGAGGGTAAGGGCTGCGTTTTTTGCCCCTGCGATCTTGACTTCACCGTTAAGTTTGTTGCCGCCTGTAATGCGTATTCTGTCCATTAGATTTCCTTGATCGTTTTTATGGCCGCTCGCCCTTGTGCACGTGCCTGCGCTTTGCGTTTTTTGAGATTTTCTTTCATCTGCTCAGCAACACGATCCGCGTGATCTTGCGCAGATCCGCGTTTTGGGGCTGTTGTTGATGAAATGATCTTTTTCTTCATAAAACTTCTTTAACGAAGTTCGCATCTTACGTCTAGATTGGAGTCTCATATTAGGCAATATGGCCCTAAATTCTGGTATTTGCCAAGATTATGATCTATTGAAAATGCGTGTCCGTCAAAATAGGGTTTATTCATATCAACACGTGTTTTGAGGGACGAAGAATGCTATCTTTGAAAATGACAACCTATCTTGTGAGAGATTATGATGAGGCCATTGATTATTTTGTGAATTCTATTGGTTTTGAACTTCTCGAAGATACGAAGTTATCTCCCGATAAGCGCTGGGTGCGTGTTGGTCTTGGTGTAAGTCAGTTTTTGCTTGCCAAGGCTGTCACGCCAGAGCAAATTGCAGCAATAGGTCATCAATCAGGCGGGGCGCGTTGGATTTTTTATAGAAAGTGATGATTTCGATGTTGATTTTGCGCGTTTGCGAGATGCGGGTGTGAATTTTATCGAGGAAGTGCGATCTGAAACCTATGGCTCGTGTCGTTGTTTTCCGTGATCTTTATGGCCATAAATGGGATTTGCTTGAAAAAAGCAATTAACTATAAATTTGGCATGTGTTTTTTTGATGAAGTGCCGTTCGATTAGGGCGAGATTGGACTTGAACTTTAAGTGTCAGACCGCTAGAGGAAAGCGCCAGCGCTGCAGTAGCTCAGTGGTAGAGCACTCCCTTGGTAAGGGAGAGGTCGAGAGTTCAATCCTCTTCTGCAGCACCATTGATCCGTTTTTGAGCGGTTAATTATCCTACGAGGTTGCCATGTCTATCCGTAAACAGCGCAGAATTCGATTAATCCTTATAGGAACTTTCTTAATGATCTGTGCGACAGTTGCGATCGGTTACGGATTTCGCAATTCGATTGAATATTTTAAATCGACCACACAAGTGATCG
>JASJYW010000026.1:21012101-21040919 GCA_030386875.1 Morinoia aosen
CCAGAGGAATATATATAGACCGAGTACCTTTGTTTGTGTGGTCTGTATTTATCACAGCAATTTTATTACTTCTGTCTCTCCCTGTATTAGCTGGCGCTATTACTATGTTACTAACAGATCGAAATTTAAATACTTCTTTTTTTGACCCTAGAGGTGGTGGAGACCCTATTCTTTACCAACATCTATTTTGATTCTTTGGACACCCTGAAGTTTATATTCTAATTCTACCTGCATTCGGATTAATTTCTCATATTGTAAGACAAGAATCAGGTAAAAAAGAAACATTTGGAGCATTAGGAATAATCTATGCTATATTATCTATTGGTGTCTTAGGTTTTATTGTGTGGGCTCACCATATATTCACAGTTGGTATAGATGTTGACACTCGAGCATATTTTACTTCCGCCACAATAATTATTGCTGTCCCTACAGGTATTAAAGTTTTTAGTTGGTTAGGTACTCTTCAAGGGGGTAGATTAAATTTTTCTCCTTCCATATTATGAGCCCTAGGCTTTATTTTTTTATTTACAGTAGGGGGTCTGACAGGAGTTATATTAGCTAACTCCTCCATTGATATTGTTTTACATGACACTTATTATGTTGTAGCCCATTTTCATTATGTTTTATCTATAGGAGCTGTATTTGGTATTTTCGCAGGTTTCGCTCACTGATTCCCTATCTTCACAGGGTTAACCTTAAACAAAGTTATAGCAAACTTACATTTTTATATTATATTTTTAGGTGTAAATGTCACTTTTTTCCCTCAACACTTTTTAGGGTTAAGAGGTATACCACGACGATACTCTGATTACCCTGACTCTTATACAGCCTGAAACACCGTGTCCTCTTTAGGCTCCTATTTGTCTTTAATCGCCATAATTTTGTTCATCTTAATAATCTTAGAGGCTTTTATTTCAAAACGAGCAGTCATTTTTAATTTAAACACCCGAGATCATTAGAATGACACCACCCCCTTCCTCCCGCTGACCACAGCTACCTGATATCCCTTTATTAACTAACTATTAAATTTAATAAATTTAATTTTATATAAAATTAATAATTCCTGTTTGATCCATACTTTCTTTCCAAGACAGAGCTTCTCCTAGAATAGAACAATTAATTTTATTTCATGATTTTACAATAATATTAATTACTTTAATTACAATTTTAGTTGCCTTAACTATATTATTTGTTTGTTTTTTTAAGTTAACTAACCGTTACTTACTACAAAATCAAATAATTGAAGTTATCTGGACTGTTTGTCCTGTTGTTATTTTATTGTTAATTGCATTACCTTCTTTAAAAACATTATATTTATTAGATGATCCTTTTAGACCAAACCTCACAATTAAAGCTATTGGACACCAATGATACTGATCTTACGAATATTCTGATTTTCCTAAAATTGAGTTTGATTCTTACATGTTACCATCAGAAGATGTTTTAACCAATAACCGCCTGTTAGAAACAGATAATTCATTAATTTTACCGGTTCACTCGAAAATTCGAGTCATCACAACCGCAACAGATGTTATTCATTCCTGAACAATCCCTGCCTTAGGTGTCAAAGCTGATGCGTGCCAGGCCGCTTAAACCAAATAATATTTTCTATAAATCGAGTAGGCTTATTTTATGGACAGTGCTCTGAAATCTGTGGCGCAAATCATAGATTTATGCCAATTAAAATCGAAGCTCTTCCTATAAAGTATTTTATTAATTGAATCAAAACAATTTCTTCATTTAGTGTCCGATAAAAGGTATAAATCTTTTAAATTTATTATAGTATTTACTCTAAATGACCTCAAAATATTAGTTAAATTTATGATATTAGTTTGTCAAACTAAAGTTACAAATTGTATATTTTAAATGCCTCAAATAGCCCCTATTCTATGATCTTATTTATTCATTATTTTTAACGTAACAACTCTTATTTTAATAGCAAAAATTTTTTTTCAAACAACCTTTAATTTAACATCTGATGTAAATCCTGCTATATCTAAAAATAAAAAAAATTGAAAATTATAACTAATTTATTCTCTATTTTTGATCCTGCCACATCTTCTTTTTTTTCTTTAAATTGATTGTCTTTTTTATTATTTTTTTTATTATTTCCTTGTAAAATATGACTAACACCTTCCCGCTACACTTCAACTATAAACTTTCTAACGAACTATTTATTTAAACAATTTAGTCCTATTACAAAAAAAATACAATTTATTTTAATTACATCAGTCACTTATTTTATTTTCATCATATTCAACAACGTAATAGGCTTATTCCCTTACATTTTCACTGCTTCCAGACACATAGTCTTTACCTTAAGTTTAGCTTTCATGTCTTGACTCGCTCTAATACTATATGGTTGATTAAATAACTCCTCAAACCTATTAGTACATATAATTCCACAAGGAACTCCTTATATTTTAATACCTTTTATAGTTATCATTGAAAGTATTAGAAATTTAATCCGACCGGGAACTTTAGCCATCCGTCTCGCCGCCAATATAATTGCAGGTCATTTATTAATAGTCTTATTAAGAAGTGCTCTAGCAAACTCTTCTATATACATGTTTTTTTATGTATTTACAGCACAGATCGCTCTTACTCTTTTAGAAAGCGCAGTATCATTTATTCAGGCTTATGTTTTTAGAGTATTAATCACTCTCTATATAGACGAATTCGCCAACTAATGACAACACACTCCAACCACCCTTACCATTTAGTAGAAAAAAGACCTTGGCCAATTATTGCCTCTTTAGGTGCTCTCATATTAACTTCAGGTTTAGTTAAATGATTCCACGAATTTAATAGAATTTTATTTTTAATAGGTTTGCTCACAATTCTCATTACTTCTATTCAATGGTGACGAGACGTATCCCGAGAAGCTTCTTTTCAAGGATTACACACAATAAAAGTAACAACCGGCATGCGTTGAGGCATAGTCCTTTTTATTGTTTCAGAAGTTTTATTTTTTTTCTCTTTTTTTTGAGCTTTCTTTCATAACAGACTAAACACTACGATAGAAGTAGGAGGACAGTGACCTCCTACTTCTATCGTAGTGTTTAACCCTTTTCAAATTCCTTTATTAAACACTGCTATTCTCCTAGCCTCAGGTATAACAGTAACATGAAGACATCACGCTATTATAGAAAAAAACCATTCTCAGTCAATTAAAGGTTTAATTTTAACTTTAATTCTTGGCTTATATTTTACTTTCTTACAAGCTTTAGAATACTATGAGGCTCCTTTCTCAATCGCAGACTCTGTTTACGGGTCTGTCTTTTTTGTAGCAACAGGGTTTCATGGTTTACATGTTATTATTGGGTCCACCTTTCTAGCTGTTTGTTTAATCCGTCTTTTTAGAGGACATTTCTCTAATAAACATCATACAGGGTTTGAGGCCGCTATTTGATATTGACATTTTGTAGATGTGGTATGACTATTTCTTTACGTAAGTATTTATTGATGAGGTTCTTAACTCCTCTGTTTTTATAGTGTAAACAAACATATAATCCTTTCAAGATTAAGATAACCATTAATTTAAAAATAGCCTTTTACTATAAATTAATAATAAAACAAGAATTAAAACAAAAATAACCATGTTTATAAAATACCTTTTCAACATTAACCTAAACTGACTTTTTTGAATAACACTTGCTGCTCCTACAAATAAAGTTTTACCTCCTGTAGCGCCATAAATCTCCAATCAACCTTTATCTATTAACAATAAATTTACTCCTCTTATTTTTAAAAACAATAAATTAAAATTTGTTCTTAAAAAAGGTAAATTCCATATTTTTCTAAACCCTACCATCACATGTTTATTCCTAATTTTACTTTTAAACCTAACTTTGTTTAAACCGCTTATCAAAAACCCTCTTAACATCATAACTATTAAAATATAATATTTAGCTACGCTACTTAAAACTAATCTCTGATAATGAAAAAAAAAAAATCAAGAAAAAAAATAACCAATTAAAACACTTATAAAAAATAAACATAATATTCCTATAAATAAAGGTTTATTATTATCTATTAAATCATTAACTCTCTTTAAATTACTAATTTTATTTATACCTAAAAATATAGTACGAAGCCTATAAGAGACTGTCATACCTGTCGCCACAATAACCAGGACAACTAAAATAAAATTAAATCTATTTGAAAATATAAACTCAAGAATTAAATCTTTTGAATAAAACCCAGATAAAAAAGGGAACCCTCTTAAAGATAAATTAGTTAAAGAAAATATCACTATTAAAAAAGGAGAAGATAAACTTAGACTCCTTATAAACCGAGAATCCTGCCTACCATCAGATATATGAATAATAGCTCCTCCACACATAAAAAGGGTAGATTTAAACATAGCATGAGTAATTAGATGAAAAAACGACAGCTCAGGCAAGCCTGAGCTTAAAATTATTATTATAACTCCTAATTGACTCAAAGTTGAAAGAGCAATAATTTTCTTTATATCTGTTTCAAAATTAGCCCCTAATCCTGATATAAACATAGTAACAACAGAGACCAACAAAAGCAAATATAAAAACTCACTTTCTAATAAAGAGTAAAAACGAATTAACAGATAAACCCCCGCAGTTACCAACGTAGAAGAATGAACCAAGGCAGAAACAGGAGTAGGAGCTGCTATTGCAGCAGGAAGTCAAGCCGAGAAAGGAATTTGGGCTCTCTTGGTTATTCCTGCTAAAACAATAAATAATCTTAATAAAGAGCCTATCTTCCTTTCTAAAAAAATAAAATTTCACCTTCCTTTAAATAATATCAGCCCCACACACATCAAAATACAGACATCTCCCACACGATTTCTTAAGATCGTCAATATGCCTGCATTGCAAGAACTCTCATTTTGATAATAAACAACTAAAACATAAGAGGTTAGCCCCAAGCCATCTCAGCC
Source organism: Morinoia aosen (assembly GCA_030386875.1). Classification (NCBI taxonomy): domain Eukaryota; kingdom Metazoa; phylum Arthropoda; class Malacostraca; order Amphipoda; family Talitridae; genus Morinoia; species Morinoia aosen. The sequence continues at coordinate 21,017,020 of JASJYW010000026.1, forward strand.
CAACAAAATTCTTATTATGTTAGGACTAATGATCAAAAAAACCATAGATAATACAAAAAACCCCAATAGAATTATAAACCGAACAAAATTTATATCTCCTTCCATATAATAATCAGAAAACTTACTAATGCCTCTTGCAATAATAAACACACTCCCTAAAAACATTAGCCTTATTCAATCAAAAATAAGGCTAACCACAGAAAATCTACTGTTAAAAACAACGATCTCTCACTCAAGGAAGAATCTATAATTATAATTCAAAAAAATAAGTCTAATTATATACAAACCAAAGCTAAAAACAAAAAACCCTAAGCTAAATAAACTATAGACATTAAAATTAATTTTCAATATTTAAAAACCTGTTTTAAATAACAACAATATTAAATATAGTGCTAAAGCTGTGCTTAAAATCAAAATATTTAAAGGCATTCAATGTAAAAATAATACAAAATATTCAAAAACAAAGCCACTTATAAACTTTCTTTTATTTTTAACAAAAACCCCGTGCTGTCTCAAAGAATATAAGTACAAAGAATAAGCCGCTCTAAAAAACCCAAGAAAAAACAAAGCAACAATACTGAATTTACTCCAATTAATAATTCTAACCAATAGTATAATTTCTCTGACTAAATTTAGCCTAGGAGGTCCAGCTATATTACATACAACCAAAAGAAACCATCATATCCTAAAAACAGGAAGAATATTTAGTAAGCCTTTATTTAAATTCATCCTTCGTCTATTAGTTCGCTCATAAACAATATTAGCCAAACAAAATAAACCAGAAGAACATAATCCATGAGCCACTATTATCAACAAACAACCTTTCACTCCTCACTCACTCAAAATAAAAATACCACAAATACAACCTCTTATATGAACAACCGAAGAGGCAGCAATTAATAATTTTATATCTATAAAACGCAAACAAACTAAACTTAAAAAAAGAGCCCCTCAAAGACTAAATACTAGAATAAAAGTTTTAAAAATAGATAAATTTCTATCAAAAAAAAAAAGAGAAAATCGAATTAAACCATACCCCCCTAATTTAAGTAAAATCCCTGCTAAAATTATAGAGCCCGCTACCGGGGCTTCAACATGTGCTTTTAATAATCACAAATGCACTCCATACATAGGAAATTTAACTAAAAACCCAGTGACTATAAAAAAGAAAACCAATCTACTGTTAAAAATAAATTCTATGTCAAAATATATATAGCTTCTTCCGATATGTTTATTAATATAAACAATAATAAAAAATAAAGGCAAAGACCCAAACAAAGTATAAAAAAATATATAAATCCCCGCCTGGGATCGCTCCGGTTGATAGCCTCACCCTAAAATCATGAGTAAAATAGGAATCAAACAGGCCTCAAACATTATATAAAACAATATAAAGTCAGACACTAAAAAAGTCAGAACCAAAAAAAAAAATAAAAAAATTATAGCACATAAATACAATTTATTTAAATTATTAAAAAAACAAATTTTTATCCTCCTAAAAATAGCCAATAAAATTACTCAACCTCTTAATAAGACCAAATTCCATCTAACTCAATCTAACTCTAAAAAATATAACCTAATTCTTGTATAAATAGGATTTATAAAAAAAAAAAATAAAACCAATGATCTTAAAACAATCCTAGTCTCCCCTCAACCACAATTAATCAAAAAAACTCCTCCTAATAAGTATTTTAACATAATAAAATATTAATAGATTTAAAATAGTCTTCCCCAAACCCATATGTTACTGCAATTAAAAGAGATAATCCTAAAACCCCTTCACAGACTATTATAACCAAAAAATATAGTAAATAAAGCATCTCCCCGCCTAAAAAAACAAATCTAATCCTCAATAAAAAATAAACTCTTAAAGAAATCATTTCTAACCTTAATAGTCTGTTTAATAAATGACTATAATTTAAAATAAATCTTAAACCACCTATTACTCTCATAAACAAACAAACTCTATAAATATACATTATAAACCAATAATAAAACAAATTTTATTTTTTTTTTATATTAGCTGAAGCCAAAAAGAGGCTATTCACTGTTAATGTTTAAATTGATTTACTCCAGCTTAAGCATAAATTTATTAGCCTTATATAATATTTAAATTTTCAACTAACTTCGACCTAAAAATAAAGCCTATCTTTTAAATATTAAATAGAAGTATATTATTTATAATCAATTTCGATTTGAAAAGCTTAACCCTATTTAAAGATTAGATAGAAGTATATTTTAACATGCAATCAGGTTCGATCTGAAAAAAGGTGTAGACCCTATCTAACCATCAAATAGAAGTATATTATTTATAATCAATTTCGATTTGAAAAAAGCGTACTATTTAAATAACAAGTCAATACTTTAAAAAAAATCCTTTATTTAAAATTTTTCATTCTACATTAGTAGACCTTCCTGCTCCTTCAAATCTTTCTTTTTTTTGAAACCTCGGCTCTCTTTTATCATTTTGTTTAATTTTACAAATCATCACCGGGTTATTACTAGCTTCTTCATATTCCCCTAGTATTATTTTTAGGTTTGATATAATTACAAAAATAATAGAAGCCTCAGATAAAGGATGACTAATTCGGTACATTCATGCTAATGGGGCTTCCTTATTTTTTTTAAGGTTATATTTACATATTGGACGAGGTATTTACTATGGCTCTTATTTACTAAAGCATACTTGAAATATTGGAGTTACTATTCTATTATTAACTATAGCTGCCGCTTTCATAGGCTATGTCCTACCCGTTAATCAGATATCATTTTGAGGAGCTTCTGTCATTACAAATTTATTCACAGAAGTTCCATATATCGGCTCTAATTTAGTTCAACTTATTTGGGGAGGAGTCTCCGTAGATAATCCCACAATTACCCGATTTTTTACTTTCCATTTTATCATCCCTTTCATTATTTTAGCCTTAGTTATAATTCATATTACTTTATTGCACTTAACAGGGTCTAGAAACCCTTTAGGTTTAATATCAGATAAAGACAAAATTCCATTTCATGTATACTTTTCAATAAAAGACATAATAGGCTTATTTTTTATTTCTTATTTATTCATTTACCTTTGTTTAATATACCCTTTGATTTTAGGTGATGACGAAAATTTCGTTTTAGCCAACCCCTCTGTTACACCTCAGCATATTCAACCAGAATGGTATTTTCTATTTGCGTACGCTATTTTACGCTCGATCCCAAACAAATTAGGAGGTGTTATTGCACTTGTTCTGTCTATTATAATTTTATACTCCCTGCCTATAACATTTATTGCCAGTATAAAAAGAACCATATTTTACCCATTAAACAAAATCTTATTTTGATTTTTTATTGTTTCTGTTATTTTACTAACTTGAATTGGAATACGTCCTGTCGAACCTCCTTTTATTTTAACAGGACAATTACTAACCATTGCTTATTTTTTATATTATTTTATTAATCCTTTATTAATAAAAATATGAGACATAATCCCCTAATCTTAAAACTAATTAGTATAATAAATATACATTTGTTTTGAAAACAAAAAAAGATCATTATCATTAGTTTAATTAAAAGATAAGCTAAATAAGCTATTGGGCTCATACCCCACTAATGAATATTTCTCTTTTAAAATAAAGTGCCTGATAAAAAGGACCACTTTGATATGGTGTTTATGTAAATTACCTTTATTTTTAAAGAAAGTAGTTTATAAGAACATTTATTTTGCAGATAAAAAGAATAATAATAATCTTTCTTATAAACTTTAAGTTATATAAACTAAAGGCCTTCAAAGCCTTAAAAAAGAACCATCTTAAGTTTAAAGCCAGAGATATTATATATTTTTATTTCCACAAAATAATGTTTTAATTTAAACTACCCTAACTATCAAAAAGAGACAAACCCTTTCTATAATATCCAAAATTATAATTTTAAATAAACTACTTTTTGAAACTTTTATAGTTTAAAAAAATAACAATCTTGTAAATTGTAGTTGTATATTCTAAAAGTAATTTTATTTTTACTTACTTCAGTCATATATCTCTCTCTACTTTTCATACAATTAACAACTCCGTTAAGAATAGGTTTATCTATTATCATACTTGCGGCCTCCCTTAGAATTTTAATCTTTAATTTAATTTTCTCTTCTTGATTCTCTTTTTTATTAATCATAATTTTCTTAAGAGGAATAATAATTATTTTTATTTATATTTCTTCCTTGGCAGCCAACGAGATCTTATTTAGTAATAACAATCTTTTTACCTTTCCTTTTATTTTTATATTTATATTTTACAACTACAAACAAATATTTACGGTAGACTCCGACAATAAACTTATCATTTCCTTGCCCTCCTACCCATTTGAAATAATATATAAAATATATACAACCAGAGTTTATTTATTCACTATTTTTTTAATTGTTTATCTATTACTGGCTTTAATTGTAGTAGTAAAAAACTCTTCTATAAAACAAGCCCCATTACGAATGAAATAACTACAATTTTAATTAATAAAATACACATAAATAGCCTAATAAATAATAAAACATAAAACTAAACAAAGTAATAGGCAAAAACCTTTTTCAAGCAAGCCCTATTAACTTATCATAGCGATATCGAGGTAGTGTGGCCCGCACTCAAATAAATCAGAAAGTAATAAACATAGTCTTGATTAACACCCTCCTCATACTATCGCCACCTAAAAATAAAATGACAAAAATTAAACTTATAAATAAAATATTTCCATATTCTGCCATAAAAATTAATCTAAACCCCCCTGCCCCGTATTCAGTGTTAAACCCAGAAACAAGTTCAGATTCTCCCTCAGAAAAGTCATAAGGAGTTCGATTAGTCTCAGCTAATATAGATACCAGTCAAATCATGCTTAAAGGAAGAAAAAAAAAAAAATTATAAACAACTATTTGAGTGAATAAAATTTTATCTAAGTTAAACGAATTATTAACTCAAATAATTCTTAACAACACCATAATCAAACTCACCTCATAAGAAACCATCTGAGCAACAGCTCGCAAGCTCCCTAAAATTCTGTACTTACAATTAGAAGATCAACCTCTTCTAATAACAGGGTATACTCTTAAACCACTAACCCTAATAAAAAATATTAAACTAAAAACAAAAACAACCCCTCTTCTAAAAAAAGGATATAAAAGTCAAATAACCAACATCAATCTTAAAGAAAACAAAGGTGAAATTAGATAAACAAAAATATTAGAAGATATTAATATAGTTGTTTCTTTTGTAAACAATTTAATTGCATCTGAAAAAGGCTGCAATATCCCTCAATAACCTACAAAATTAGGCCCAACACGAATTTGCGATCTTCCTAAAACTTTACGTTCTAATAAAGTAATAAAAGCAACTCTCACTAAAACTAAAATAAACACTAATAAATAATTTACAATAATAACAACAATCTCAATTACTATTTGGTCAAACCTTCTTTAAAATCTAACTTTAATGCGTTTATCCGCCAAAACAGTTAAAAAATGTTTAATCCTTTCGTACTAAAACATTTTATTTTTTAAAAAAGATAGAAACCAATCTGGCTTAAACCGATTTGAACTCAAATCATGTAAATCTTTAAAAGTTGAACAAACTTTCACACATAATTTCTGCTTTATATGGAAATATTTAATTCAACATCGAGGTCGCAATCAATAATATAAATAAGGTCTCCCTATTATTATTACGCTGTTACCCCTAAAGTAACTTAAACAACCTATCCTAATTTTAAGGACCTTTTAACCTATTTGTAAAAAAAAACTTTTGTTATAAAAACAACCGCCCCAGTTAAAATACATTAAATAGTCAAATTAAAATAATAATAAAAATTTAAATAATAAAGCTTTTAGGGTCTTATCGTCCCTTTTAAATATTTATGTATTCTTACAAAAAATAAAAATTTTAGTTATTTTAAATAAAAAATTATGCATTTGTTAAGCCTTTCATTCCAGTTTTCAATTAAAAAACAAATGATTTTGCTACCTTTGCACGGTCAATATACCGCAGCCGTTTAATTTTCACTGGGCAGACCTTATTTTTAATCTTACCAAAAAAAATGTTTTTGTTAAACATTCAAACGCAAATTGAGTTAATATATTTAACCAAATATTTATAATAATTACTTAATTATTTATTAAACAATAATTATAAAAACCCTATTTTTTATTTACAAATATTTTAAAAATAATTAATAACAAACTCTTAATAACCATAATATAAAAAATAATTACTATTTTTTAGCTTTTAATATAAATAAAGCAAAACTTACTTTCACAAAAAATCAGATTAACTAGATATTTTTATTCGAAACATTTCATTACTAATTAAACACTTATTTTATTAAACAAACACCATTTAGCCCATAAAAATTCGAGAAACAAAATAACTAAACATAATAAAAGAATCCTGATACAAAAGGAATCTATTAAAAAATTTAAACCTTTTACAATACTCTCTTAATTAAAATGCCTAACACGGAATATTTTCAACGTAACTGAAAAATTATCATTTCACAGGACTCTTTTCCAACAAACCTCCTATGTTTCGACTTGTCTCATAGAGAATGACGGGCGATCTGAACACTTTAAACTGACATTCATAATTTTAACATTAAAATTAAATCCACCTGATACATTAATTTTTCGTTTATTATTATATAATGTGGCTAATAATTCTATTTCGTTTCTGCATCTTGATTTAATATAATAAACAAACAACTAAACTTCATTTACATAACGATATACAAAAATTTAAAAAGTAAAACAAAACGCGGATTATCGTTTATATACAAGCCCCTCTAATATTTTAAAGCCGCCAAACTTTTACAATTTAACTTTATTACTGAGGCTCTTCCTTTAATATATACTAGGGTATCTAATCCTATTTTACTGATTAATTTAAATCTAAATCTATAAATTTTAAATCTTATTATTTTTTACCATATAAAAAAAAACAAAATAACAAAACATTCTCCTTTAAAATAGACACACTTCAGTCTAACCGCAACTGCTGGCACCAATTTTATCGTTTACACATAAACTCAATTAATTCTTATAAAATTACAAACTGCGACACACTTTAGTGGTATTAATCACATGTATGATAATCTAATTAAAAATATTAGTTAAATTCATAAAATAATCTAGAAAGCAATCTTTAAATTTACAATTTAACATGTTTTTTACACCACTTAGATTTTTTTTTTTATAAATATATTATAAAATAAATAATACATATTCTTAATTTTAATATATATATATAAATATATTATAAAATAAATAATACATATTCTTAATTTTAATATATATATAAATATATTTATATTAATCTTAATATAACTTTTCTTTTTTCTGAAAAAATTTTTTCTTTTACTAGAAAATTTTTTCTCAAAAGAAAAGAAAAGTAATATTAAAATTAATATAAATATATTATAAGATAAATAACATATATTCTTAATTTTAATATATATAAATATATTATAAAATAAATAATACATATTCTTAATTTTAATATATATATAAATATATTTATATTAATCTTAATATAACTTTTCTTTTTTCTGAAAAAATTTTTTCTTTTACTAGAAAATTTTTTCTCAAAAGAAAAGAAAAGTAATATTAAAATTAATATAAATATATTATAAGATAAATAACATATATTCTTAATTTTAATATATATAAATATATTATAAAATAAATAATACATATTCTTAATTTTAATATATATATAAATATATTTATATTAATCTTAATATAACTTTTCTTTTTTCTGAAAAAATTTTTTCTTTTACTAGAAAATTTTTTCTCAAAAGAAAAGAAAAGTAATATTAAAATTAATATAAATATATTATAAGATAAATAACATATATTCTTAATTTTAATATATATAAATATATTATAAAATAAATAATACATATTCTTAATTTTAATATATATAAATATATTATAAAATAAATAATACATATTCTTAATTTTAATATATATATAAATATATTTATATTAATCTTAATATAACTTTTCTTTTTTCTGAAAAAATTTTTTCTTTTACTAGAAAATTTTTTCTCAAAAGAAAAGAAAAGTAATATTAAAATTAATATAAATATATTATAAGATAAATAACATATATTCTTAATTTTAATATATATAAATATATTATAAAATAAATAATACATATTCTTAATTTTAATATATATATAAATATATTTATATTAATCTTAATATAACTTTTCTTTTTTCTGAAAAAATTTTTTCTCTTACTAGAAAATTTTTTCTCAAAAGAAAAGAAAAGTAATATTAAAATTAATATAAATATATTATAAGATAAATAACATATATTCTTAATTTTAATATATATAAATATATTATAAAATAAATAATACATATTCTTAATTTTAATATATATATAAATATATTTATATTAATCTTAATATAACTTTTCTTTTTTCTGAAAAAATTTTTTCTCTTACTAGAAAATTTTTTCTCAAAAGAAAAGAAAAGTAATATTAAAATTAATATAAATATATTATAAGATAAATAACATATATTCTTAATTTTAATATATATAAATATATTATAAAATAAATAATACATATTCTTAATTTTAATATATATATAAATATATTTATATTAATCTTAATATAACTTTTCTTTTTTCTGAAAAAATTTTTTCTCTTACTAGAAAATTTTTTCTCAAAAGAAAAGAAAAGTAATATTAAAATTAATATAAATATATTATAAAATAAATAATACATATTCTTAATTTTAATATATATATAAATATATTTATATTAATCTTAATATAACTTTTCTTTTTTCTGAAAAAATTTTTTCTTTTACTAGAAAATTTTTTCTCAAAAGAAAAGAAAAGTAATATTAAAATTAATATAAATATATTATAAGATAAATAACATATATTCTTAATTTTAATATATATAAATATATTATAAAATAAATAATACATATTCTTAATTTTAATATATATATAAATATATTTATATTAATCTTAATATAACTTTTCTTTTTTCTGAAAAAATTTTTTCTTTTACTAGAAAATTTTTTCTCAAAAGAAAAGAAAAGTAATATTAAAATTAATATAAATATATTATAAGATAAATAACATATATTCTTAATTTTAATATATATATAAATATATTTATATTAATCTTAATATAACTTTTCTTTTTTCTGAAAAAATTTTTTCTTTTACTAGAAAATTTTTTCTCAAAAGAAAAGAAAAGTAATATTAAAATTAATATAAATATATTATAAGATAAATAACATATATTCTTAATTTTAATATATATATAAATATATTTATATTAATCTTAATATAACTTTTCTTTTTTCTGAAAAAATTTTTTCTTTTACTAGAAAATTTTTTCTCAAAAGAAAAGAAAAGTAATATTAAAATTAATATAAATATATTATAAGATAAATAACATATATTCTTAATTTTAATATATATAAATATATTATAAAATAAATAATACATATTCTTAATTTTAATATATATATAAATATATTTATATTAATCTTAATATAACTTTTCTTTTTTCTGAAAAAATTTTTTCTCTTACTAGAAAATTTTTTCTCAAAAGAAAAGAAAAGTAATATTAAAATTAATATAAATATATTATAAGATAAATAACATATATTCTTAATTTTAATATATATAAATATATTATAAAATAAATAATACATATTCTTAATTTTAATATATATATAAATATATTTATATTAATCTTAATATAACTTTTCTTTTTTCTGAAAAAATTTTTTCTCTTACTAGAAAATTTTTTCTCAAAAGAAAAGAAAAGTAATATTAAAATTAATATAAATATATTATAAGATAAATAACATATATTCTTAATTTTAATATATATAAATATATTATAAAATAAATAATACATATTCTTAATTTTAATATATATATAAATATATTTATATTAATCTTAATATAACTTTTCTTTTTTCTGAAAAAATTTTTTCTTTTACTAGAAAATTTTTTCTCAAAAGAAAAGAAAAGTAATATTAAAATTAATATAAATATATTATAAGATAAATAATACATATTCTTAATTTTAATATATATATAAATATATTTATATTAATCTTAATATAACTTTTCTTTTTTCTGAAAAAATTTTTTCTCTTACTAGAAAATTTTTTCTCAAAAGAAAAGAAAAGTAATATTAAAATTAATATAAATATATTATAAGATAAATAATACATATTCTTAATTTTAATATATATATAAATATATTTATATTAATCTTAATATAACTTTTCTTTTTTCTGAAAAAATTTTTTCTCTTACTAGAAAATTTTTTCTCAAAAGAAAAGAAAAGTAATATTAAAATTAATATAAATATATTATAAGATAAATAATACATATTCTTAATTTTAATATATATATAAATATATTTATATTAATCTTAATATAACTTTTCTTTTTTCTGAAAAAATTTTTTCTTTTACTAGAAAATTTTTTCTCAAAAGAAAAGAAAAGTAATATTAAAATTAATATAAATATATTATAAGATAAATAATACATATTCTTAATTTTAATATATATTCTTAATTTTAATATATATATAAATATATTTATATTAATCTTAATATAACTTTTCTTTTTTCTGAAAAAATTTTTTCTCTTACTAGAAAATTTTTTCTCAAAAGAAAAGAAAAGTAATATTAAAATTAATATAAATATATTATAAGATAAATAATACATATTCTTAATTTTAATATATATATATAAATATATTTATATTAATCTTAATATAACTTTTCTTTTTTCTGAAAAAATTTTTTCTCTTACTAGAAAATTTTTTCTCAAAAGAAAAGAAAAGTAATATTAAAATTAATATAAATATATTATAAGATAAATAATACATATTCTTAATTTTAATATATATATAAATATATTTATATTAATCTTAATATAACTTTTCTTTTTTCTGAAAAAATTTTTTCTCTTACTAGAAAATTTTTTCTCAAAAGAAAAGAAAAGTAATATTAAAATTAATATAAATATATTATAAGATAAATAATACATATTCTTAATTTTAATATATATATAAATATATTTATATTAATCTTAATATAACTTTTCTTTTTTCTGAAAAAATTTTTTCTCTTACTAGAAAATTTTTTCTCAAAAGAAAAGAAAAGTAATATTAAAATTAATATAAATATATTATAAGATAAATAATACATATTCTTAATTTTAATATATATATAAATATATTTATATTAATCTTAATATAACTTTTCTTTTTTCTGAAAAAATTTTTTCTCTTACTAGAAAATTTTTTCTCAAAAGAAAAGAAAAGTAATATTAAAATTAATATAAATATATTATAAGATAAATAACATATATTCTTAATTTTAATATATATATAAATATATTTATATTAATCTTAATATAACTTTTCTTTTTTCTGAGAAAATATTAAATTAGAGAATACTCTTTTTTAAGTTTGCAACTTAATATGTTCAATACATTATCTAATTTATATTACTACACCCTGTTATATTTTTATTTCTATTCTTTCTTTTTTTATCTATCATTATTGTCTCCTCTAACACATCTTGATTTATTATTTGAATTGCACTAGAGCTAAACATACTATCTTTTATTCCGATTATTTTAAAAAAAAAAAATAAATATACTAGAGAGAGAGCTTTAAAATATTTTTTAACACAAAGAATAGCTTCCTTGCTAATAATTATCTCTTTAATATTATTAAGCTCTTTTGGGGGTTATTGAGGGTTCATATTAATTTTTACTTCTTTAGCTATCAAGCTTGGGGCTGCTCCTTTCCATCAATGAATGCCCTCTCTTATTGAGGGTATGACATGACAAACAATCACTCTTTTTTTAATTATCCAAAAAATCAACCCTTTAATTCTTATTTCTTTTTGTTATTTAAAATTACAAACAACAAATATGCTTTTACTTCTAGTTATTCTCTTTTCCGCCTTAATTGGCTCAATTGGGGGTTTAAACCAAAGATCTGTACGAAGAATTATATTATATTCTTCAATTTCTCATATGGCCTGAATGTTAAGAGCTATATATGTTTTTAGTCCTTTATGGATTATTTATTACACAACATACTCTTTGATCCTTTTTTCTGTTTTAAACATTTTAAGTAATAAAGAAATATATAATTTAAATCATCTTTTAATGAAACAAAAAGTAAATTTTTTTCTTTTAACCCTGTGCATGCTCTCTTTAGGAGGACTACCCCCTTTTAGGGGGTTTGTCCCTAAATTATTAGTTTCTTTAAAACTACTAATAGCTGCCCATACTTTTATTTTTTTATTCCTACTAACAAGAACTTTCTTAAGACTATTTTTTTATATACGGATTATCATTACTAATGCTTTATTATATAATTCACACACATATTTTTTTTTCTCGAACAAAAATAATAATAAAATAGATTTTGTTAATTTTATTATCATAATAACTCCAATAATTATATTTATTTCATAGTTTGAGGTGACAGATATATGTGATAGACTTAAAATTTATTAATGGCTTTGCCCCTTAAAATAAATGACAGTTATTTCTTTTTTAGCTTTCATCTCTATTTTTATCTCATCTCTTTTACTAATAATTGTTTTAACTCTAGGAAATAAAAGACACATAGATCGAGAAAAATTAAGTCCTTTTGAGTGTGGATTTGACCCTTTTAAAAAAGCTCGGATTCCTTTTTCACTTCGGTTTTTTCTAATTACTATTATTTTCTTAGTGTTTGACGTAGAGATTGCTTTATTGTTGCCTCTTGGTTTGTTAAACGCATTTCCAAATTTAATAACTTTAGGCTCATCTATTATAATTTTAACATTTGTTCTTATTTTAGGGTTAATTCACGAATGAAACCAGGGGGCTTTAAAATGAATCTCTTAAAACGAAAATAAAGACTTCTAATCTTTTAAATAGTGTTTTTCACTTCGTTTTTATTGAAAGATAATAATCTCCTTTACAGCTTCAACGTAAAACTCTTTTATAAGCTATTTCAATTTTGTTTAAAGAATTTCCTTAAAAATCAAAATTTTATGTGCTATTTACACCAAAACAAACTGGGTTTTAAGTTATGTAAACTAATAACCTTCCAAGTTAAAAAAAACAAAGTTAAACTCAAATTAATCGTTGATTATTTTCTACTAACCACAAAGATATTGGAACATTATATTTTCTTTTGGGGGCTTGAGCTAGTGTTGTTGGAACCTCTTTAAGAGTTTTAATTCGGTCTGAGTTAAGAGCCCCAGGAAATTTGATTGGAGATGACCAGATTTACAATGTAATAGTTACTGCCCATGCTTTTGTTATAATTTTTTTTATAGTTATGCCTATTATAATTGGTGGGTTTGGTAACTGACTAGTTCCTTTAATATTAGGAAGTCCTGATATAGCTTTTCCTCGGATAAATAATATAAGATTTTGACTCCTTCCCCCTTCCTTAACTTTATTACTTATAAGAGGTTTCGTTGAAATAGGAGTAGGGACAGGATGAACCGTTTACCCTCCTCTAGCTGCCGCTTCTGCTCACAGAGGAGCTTCAGTAGATTTAGCTATTTTCTCTCTACATTTAGCAGGGGCTTCCTCCATTTTAGGTGCTATTAATTTCATTTCTACTGTTCTAAACATACGAGCCAGAGGAATATATATAGACCGAGTACCTTTGTTTGTGTGGTCTGTATTTATCACAGCAATTTTATTACTTCTGTCTCTCCCTGTATTAGCTGGCGCTATTACTATGTTACTAACAGATCGAAATTTAAATACTTCTTTTTTTGACCCTAGAGGTGGTGGAGACCCTATTCTTTACCAACATCTATTTTGATTCTTTGGACACCCTGAAGTTTATATTCTAATTCTACCTGCATTCGGATTAATTTCTCATATTGTAAGACAAGAATCAGGTAAAAAAGAAACATTTGGAGCATTAGGAATAATCTATGCTATATTATCTATTGGTGTCTTAGGTTTTATTGTGTGGGCTCACCATATATTCACAGTTGGTATAGATGTTGACACTCGAGCATATTTTACTTCCGCCACAATAATTATTGCTGTCCCTACAGGTATTAAAGTTTTTAGTTGGTTAGGTACTCTTCAAGGGGGTAGATTAAATTTTTCTCCTTCCATATTATGAGCCCTAGGCTTTATTTTTTTATTTACAGTAGGGGGTCTGACAGGAGTTATATTAGCTAACTCCTCCATTGATATTGTTTTACATGACACTTATTATGTTGTAGCCCATTTTCATTATGTTTTATCTATAGGAGCTGTATTTGGTATTTTCGCAGGTTTCGCTCACTGATTCCCTATCTTCACAGGGTTAACCTTAAACAAAGTTATAGCAAACTTACATTTTTATATTATATTTTTAGGTGTAAATGTCACTTTTTTCCCTCAACACTTTTTAGGGTTAAGAGGTATACCACGACGATACTCTGATTACCCTGACTCTTATACAGCCTGAAACACCGTGTCCTCTTTAGGCTCCTATTTGTCTTTAATCGCCATAATTTTGTTCATCTTAATAATCTTAGAGGCTTTTATTTCAAAACGAGCAGTCATTTTTAATTTAAACACCCCGAGATCATTAGAATGACACCACCCCCTTCCTCCCGCTGACCACAGCTACCCTGATATCCCTTTATTAACTAACTATTAAATTTAATAAATTTAATTTTATATAAAATTAATAATTCCTGTTTGATCCATACTTTCTTTCCAAGACAGAGCTTCTCCTAGAATAGAACAATTAATTTTATTTCATGATTTTACAATAATATTAATTACTTTAATTACAATTTTAGTTGCCTTAACTATATTATTTGTTTGTTTTTTTAAGTTAACTAACCGTTACTTACTACAAAATCAAATAATTGAAGTTATCTGGACTGTTTGTCCTGTTGTTATTTTATTGTTAATTGCATTACCTTCTTTAAAAACATTATATTTATTAGATGATCCTTTTAGACCAAACCTCACAATTAAAGCTATTGGACACCAATGATACTGATCTTACGAATATTCTGATTTTCCTAAAATTGAGTTTGATTCTTACATGTTACCATCAGAAGATGTTTTAACCAATAACCGCCTGTTAGAAACAGATAATTCATTAATTTTACCGGTTCACTCGAAAATTCGAGTCATCACAACCGCAACAGATGTTATTCATTCCTGAACAATCCCTGCCTTAGGTGTCAAAGCTGATGCTGTGCCAGGCCGCTTAAACCAAATAATATTTTCTATAAATCGAGTAGGCTTATTTTATGGACAGTGCTCTGAAATCTGTGGCGCAAATCATAGATTTATGCCAATTAAAATCGAAGCTCTTCCTATAAAGTATTTTATTAATTGAATCAAAACAATTTCTTCATTTAGTGTCCGATAAAAGGTATAAATCTTTTAAATTTATTATAGTATTTACTCTAAATGACCTCAAAATATTAGTTAAATTTATGATATTAGTTTGTCAAACTAAAGTTACAAATTGTATATTTTAAATGCCTCAAATAGCCCCTATTCTATGATCTTATTTATTCATTATTTTTAACGTAACAACTCTTATTTTAATAGCAAAAATTTTTTTTCAAACAACCTTTAATTTAACATCTGATGTAAATCCTGCTATATCTAAAAATAAAAAAAATTGAAAATTATAACTAATTTATTCTCTATTTTTGATCCTGCCACATCTTCTTTTTTTTCTTTAAATTGATTGTCTTTTTTATTATTTTTTTTATTATTTCCTTGTAAAATATGACTAACACCTTCCCGCTACACTTCAACTATAAACTTTCTAACGAACTATTTATTTAAACAATTTAGTCCTATTACAAAAAAAATACAATTTATTTTAATTACATCAGTCACTTATTTTATTTTCATCATATTCAACAACGTAATAGGCTTATTCCCTTACATTTTCACTGCTTCCAGACACATAGTCTTTACCTTAAGTTTAGCTTTCATGTCTTGACTCGCTCTAATACTATATGGTTGATTAAATAACTCCTCAAACCTATTAGTACATATAATTCCACAAGGAACTCCTTATATTTTAATACCTTTTATAGTTATCATTGAAAGTATTAGAAATTTAATCCGACCGGGAACTTTAGCCATCCGTCTCGCCGCCAATATAATTGCAGGTCATTTATTAATAGTCTTATTAAGAAGTGCTCTAGCAAACTCTTCTATATACATGTTTTTTTATGTATTTACAGCACAGATCGCTCTTACTCTTTTAGAAAGCGCAGTATCATTTATTCAGGCTTATGTTTTTAGAGTATTAATCACTCTCTATATAGACGAATTCGCCAACTAATGACAACACACTCCAACCACCCTTACCATTTAGTAGAAAAAAGACCTTGGCCAATTATTGCCTCTTTAGGTGCTCTCATATTAACTTCAGGTTTAGTTAAATGATTCCACGAATTTAATAGAATTTTATTTTTAATAGGTTTGCTCACAATTCTCATTACTTCTATTCAATGGTGACGAGACGTATCCCGAGAAGCTTCTTTTCAAGGATTACACACAATAAAAGTAACAACCGGCATGCGTTGAGGCATAGTCCTTTTTATTGTTTCAGAAGTTTTATTTTTTTTCTCTTTTTTTTGAGCTTTCTTTCATAACAGACTAAACACTACGATAGAAGTAGGAGGACAGTGACCTCCTACTTCTATCGTAGTGTTTAACCCTTTTCAAATTCCTTTATTAAACACTGCTATTCTCCTAGCCTCAGGTATAACAGTAACATGAAGACATCACGCTATTATAGAAAAAAACCATTCTCAGTCAATTAAAGGTTTAATTTTAACTTTAATTCTTGGCTTATATTTTACTTTCTTACAAGCTTTAGAATACTATGAGGCTCCTTTCTCAATCGCAGACTCTGTTTACGGGTCTGTCTTTTTTGTAGCAACAGGGTTTCATGGTTTACATGTTATTATTGGGTCCACCTTTCTAGCTGTTTGTTTAATCCGTCTTTTTAGAGGACATTTCTCTAATAAACATCATACAGGGTTTGAGGCCGCTATTTGATATTGACATTTTGTAGATGTGGTATGACTATTTCTTTACGTAAGTATTTATTGATGAGGTTCTTAACTCCTCTGTTTTTATAGTGTAAACAAACATATAATCCTTTCAAGATTAAGATAACCATTAATTTAAAAATAGCCTTTTACTATAAATTAATAATAAAACAAGAATTAAAACAAAAATAACCATGTTTATAAAATACCTTTTCAACATTAACCTAAACTGACTTTTTTGAATAACACTTGCTGCTCCTACAAATAAAGTTTTACCTCCTGTAGCGCCATAAATCTCCAATCAACCTTTATCTATTAACAATAAATTTACTCCTCTTATTTTTAAAAACAATAAATTAAAATTTGTTCTTAAAAAAGGTAAATTCCATATTTTTCTAAACCCTACCATCACATGTTTATTCCTAATTTTACTTTTAAACCTAACTTTGTTTAAACCGCTTATCAAAAACCCTCTTAACATCATAACTATTAAAATATAATATTTAGCTACGCTACTTAAAACTAATCTCTGATAATGAAAAAAAAAAAATCAAGAAAAAAAATAACCAATTAAAACACTTATAAAAAATAAACATAATATTCCTATAAATAAAGGTTTATTATTATCTATTAAATCATTAACTCTCTTTAAATTACTAATTTTATTTATACCTAAAAATATAGTACGAAGCCTATAAGAGACTGTCATACCTGTCGCCACAATAACCAGGACAACTAAAATAAAATTAAATCTATTTGAAAATATAAACTCAAGAATTAAATCTTTTGAATAAAACCCAGATAAAAAAGGGAACCCTCTTAAAGATAAATTAGTTAAAGAAAATATCACTATTAAAAAAGGAGAAGATAAACTTAGACTCCTTATAAACCGAGAATCCTGCCTACCATCAGATATATGAATAATAGCTCCTCCACACATAAAAAGGGTAGATTTAAACATAGCATGAGTAATTAGATGAAAAAACGACAGCTCAGGCAAGCCTGAGCTTAAAATTATTATTATAACTCCTAATTGACTCAAAGTTGAAAGAGCAATAATTTTCTTTATATCTGTTTCAAAATTAGCCCCTAATCCTGATATAAACATAGTAACAACAGAGACCAACAAAAGCAAATATAAAAACTCACTTTCTAATAAAGAGTAAAAACGAATTAACAGATAAACCCCCGCAGTTACCAACGTAGAAGAATGAACCAAGGCAGAAACAGGAGTAGGAGCTGCTATTGCAGCAGGAAGTCAAGCCGAGAAAGGAATTTGGGCTCTCTTGGTTATTCCTGCTAAAACAATAAATAATCTTAATAAAGAGCCTATCTTCCTTTCTAAAAAAATAAAATTTCACCTTCCTTTAAATAATATCAGCCCCACACACATCAAAATACAGACATCTCCCACACGATTTCTTAAGATCGTCAATATGCCTGCATTGCAAGAACTCTCATTTTGATAATAAACAACTAAAACATAAGAGGTTAGCCCCAAGCCATCTCAGCCCAACAAAATTCTTATTATGTTAGGACTAATGATCAAAAAAACCATAGATAATACAAAAAACCCCAATAGAATTATAAACCGAACAAAATTTATATCTCCTTCCATATAATAATCAGAAAACTTACTAATGCCTCTTGCAATAATAAACACACTCCCTAAAAACATTAGCCTTATTCAATCAAAAATAAGGCTAACCACAGAAAATCTACTGTTAAAAACAACGATCTCTCACTCAAGGAAGAATCTATAATTATAATTCAAAAAAATAAGTCTAATTATATACAAACCAAAGCTAAAAACAAAAAACCCTAAGCTAAATAAACTATAGACATTAAAATTAATTTTCAATATTTAAAAACCTGTTTTAAATAACAACAATATTAAATATAGTGCTAAAGCTGTGCTTAAAATCAAAATATTTAAAGGCATTCAATGTAAAAATAATACAAAATATTCAAAAACAAAGCCACTTATAAACTTTCTTTTATTTTTAACAAAAACCCCGTGCTGTCTCAAAGAATATAAGTACAAAGAATAAGCCGCTCTAAAAAACCCAAGAAAAAACAAAGCAACAATACTGAATTTACTCCAATTAATAATTCTAACCAATAGTATAATTTCTCTGACTAAATTTAGCCTAGGAGGTCCAGCTATATTACATACAACCAAAAGAAACCATCATATCCTAAAAACAGGAAGAATATTTAGTAAGCCTTTATTTAAATTCATCCTTCGTCTATTAGTTCGCTCATAAACAATATTAGCCAAACAAAATAAACCAGAAGAACATAATCCATGAGCCACTATTATCAACAAACAACCTTTCACTCCTCACTCACTCAAAATAAAAATACCACAAATACAACCTCTTATATGAACAACCGAAGAGGCAGCAATTAATAATTTTATATCTATAAAACGCAAACAAACTAAACTTAAAAAAAGAGCCCCTCAAAGACTAAATACTAGAATAAAAGTTTTAAAAATAGATAAATTTCTATCAAAAAAAAAAAGAGAAAATCGAATTAAACCATACCCCCCTAATTTAAGTAAAATCCCTGCTAAAATTATAGAGCCCGCTACCGGGGCTTCAACATGTGCTTTTAATAATCACAAATGCACTCCATACATAGGAAATTTAACTAAAAACCCAGTGACTATAAAAAAGAAAACCAATCTACTGTTAAAAATAAATTCTATGTCAAAATATATATAGCTTCTTCCGATATGTTTATTAATATAAACAATAATAAAAAATAAAGGCAAAGACCCAAACAAAGTATAAAAAAATATATAAATCCCCGCCTGGGATCGCTCCGGTTGATAGCCTCACCCTAAAATCATGAGTAAAATAGGAATCAAACAGGCCTCAAACATTATATAAAACAATATAAAGTCAGACACTAAAAAAGTCAGAACCAAAAAAAAAAATAAAAAAATTATAGCACATAAATACAATTTATTTAAATTATTAAAAAAACAAATTTTTATCCTCCTAAAAATAGCCAATAAAATTACTCAACCTCTTAATAAGACCAAATTCCATCTAACTCAATCTAACTCTAAAAAATATAACCTAATTCTTGTATAAATAGGATTTATAAAAAAAAAAAATAAAACCAATGATCTTAAAACAATCCTAGTCTCCCCTCAACCACAATTAATCAAAAAAACTCCTCCTAATAAGTATTTTAACATAATAAAATATTAATAGATTTAAAATAGTCTTCCCCAAACCCATATGTTACTGCAATTAAAAGAGATAATCCTAAAACCCCTTCACAGACTATTATAACCAAAAAATATAGTAAATAAAGCATCTCCCCGCCTAAAAAAACAAATCTAATCCTCAATAAAAAATAAACTCTTAAAGAAATCATTTCTAACCTTAATAGTCTGTTTAATAAATGACTATAATTTAAAATAAATCTTAAACCACCTATTACTCTCATAAACAAACAAACTCTATAAATATACATTATAAACCAATAATAAAACAAATTTTATTTTTTTTTTATATTAGCTGAAGCCAAAAAGAGGCTATTCACTGTTAATGTTTAAATTGATTTACTCCAGCTTAAGCATAAATTTATTAGCCTTATATAATATTTAAATTTTCAACTAACTTCGACCTAAAAATAAAGCCTATCTTTTAAATATTAAATAGAAGTATATTATTTATAATCAATTTCGATTTGAAAAGCTTAACCCTATTTAAAGATTAGATAGAAGTATATTTTAACATGCAATCAGGTTCGATCTGAAAAAAGGTGTAGACCCTATCTAACCATCAAATAGAAGTATATTATTTATAATCAATTTCGATTTGAAAAAAGCGTACTATTTAAATAACAAGTCAATACTTTAAAAAAAATCCTTTATTTAAAATTTTTCATTCTACATTAGTAGACCTTCCTGCTCCTTCAAATCTTTCTTTTTTTTGAAACCTCGGCTCTCTTTTATCATTTTGTTTAATTTTACAAATCATCACCGGGTTATTACTAGCTTCTTCATATTCCCCTAGTATTATTTTTAGGTTTGATATAATTACAAAAATAATAGAAGCCTCAGATAAAGGATGACTAATTCGGTACATTCATGCTAATGGGGCTTCCTTATTTTTTTTAAGGTTATATTTACATATTGGACGAGGTATTTACTATGGCTCTTATTTACTAAAGCATACTTGAAATATTGGAGTTACTATTCTATTATTAACTATAGCTGCCGCTTTCATAGGCTATGTCCTACCCGTTAATCAGATATCATTTTGAGGAGCTTCTGTCATTACAAATTTATTCACAGAAGTTCCATATATCGGCTCTAATTTAGTTCAACTTATTTGGGGAGGAGTCTCCGTAGATAATCCCACAATTACCCGATTTTTTACTTTCCATTTTATCATCCCTTTCATTATTTTAGCCTTAGTTATAATTCATATTACTTTATTGCACTTAACAGGGTCTAGAAACCCTTTAG
Source organism: Morinoia aosen (assembly GCA_030386875.1). Taxonomy (NCBI): domain Eukaryota; kingdom Metazoa; phylum Arthropoda; class Malacostraca; order Amphipoda; family Talitridae; genus Morinoia; species Morinoia aosen. The sequence continues at coordinate 21,038,589 of JASJYW010000026.1, forward strand.
GTTTAATATCAGATAAAGACAAAATTCCATTTCATGTATACTTTTCAATAAAAGACATAATAGGCTTATTTTTTATTTCTTATTTATTCATTTACCTTTGTTTAATATACCCTTTGATTTTAGGTGATGACGAAAATTTCGTTTTAGCCAACCCCTCTGTTACACCTCAGCATATTCAACCAGAATGGTATTTTCTATTTGCGTACGCTATTTTACGCTCGATCCCAAACAAATTAGGAGGTGTTATTGCACTTGTTCTGTCTATTATAATTTTATACTCCCTGCCTATAACATTTATTGCCAGTATAAAAAGAACCATATTTTACCCATTAAACAAAATCTTATTTTGATTTTTTATTGTTTCTGTTATTTTACTAACTTGAATTGGAATACGTCCTGTCGAACCTCCTTTTATTTTAACAGGACAATTACTAACCATTGCTTATTTTTTATATTATTTTATTAATCCTTTATTAATAAAAATATGAGACATAATCCCCTAATCTTAAAACTAATTAGTATAATAAATATACATTTGTTTTGAAAACAAAAAAAGATCATTATCATTAGTTTAATTAAAAGATAAGCTAAATAAGCTATTGGGCTCATACCCCACTAATGAATATTTCTCTTTTAAAATAAAGTGCCTGATAAAAAGGACCACTTTGATATGGTGTTTATGTAAATTACCTTTATTTTTAAAGAAAGTAGTTTATAAGAACATTTATTTTGCAGATAAAAAGAATAATAATAATCTTTCTTATAAACTTTAAGTTATATAAACTAAAGGCCTTCAAAGCCTTAAAAAAGAACCATCTTAAGTTTAAAGCCAGAGATATTATATATTTTTATTTCCACAAAATAATGTTTTAATTTAAACTACCCTAACTATCAAAAAGAGACAAACCCTTTCTATAATATCCAAAATTATAATTTTAAATAAACTACTTTTTGAAACTTTTATAGTTTAAAAAAATAACAATCTTGTAAATTGTAGTTGTATATTCTAAAAGTAATTTTATTTTTACTTACTTCAGTCATATATCTCTCTCTACTTTTCATACAATTAACAACTCCGTTAAGAATAGGTTTATCTATTATCATACTTGCGGCCTCCCTTAGAATTTTAATCTTTAATTTAATTTTCTCTTCTTGATTCTCTTTTTTATTAATCATAATTTTCTTAAGAGGAATAATAATTATTTTTATTTATATTTCTTCCTTGGCAGCCAACGAGATCTTATTTAGTAATAACAATCTTTTTACCTTTCCTTTTATTTTTATATTTATATTTTACAACTACAAACAAATATTTACGGTAGACTCCGACAATAAACTTATCATTTCCTTGCCCTCCTACCCATTTGAAATAATATATAAAATATATACAACCAGAGTTTATTTATTCACTATTTTTTTAATTGTTTATCTATTACTGGCTTTAATTGTAGTAGTAAAAAACTCTTCTATAAAACAAGCCCCATTACGAATGAAATAACTACAATTTTAATTAATAAAATACACATAAATAGCCTAATAAATAATAAAACATAAAACTAAACAAAGTAATAGGCAAAAACCTTTTTCAAGCAAGCCCTATTAACTTATCATAGCGATATCGAGGTAGTGTGGCCCGCACTCAAATAAATCAGAAAGTAATAAACATAGTCTTGATTAACACCCTCCTCATACTATCGCCACCTAAAAATAAAATGACAAAAATTAAACTTATAAATAAAATATTTCCATATTCTGCCATAAAAATTAATCTAAACCCCCCTGCCCCGTATTCAGTGTTAAACCCAGAAACAAGTTCAGATTCTCCCTCAGAAAAGTCATAAGGAGTTCGATTAGTCTCAGCTAATATAGATACCAGTCAAATCATGCTTAAAGGAAGAAAAAAAAAAAAAATTATAAACAACTATTTGAGTGAATAAAATTTTATCTAAGTTAAACGAATTATTAACTCAAATAATTCTTAACAACACCATAATCAAACTCACCTCATAAGAAACCATCTGAGCAACAGCTCGCAAGCTCCCTAAAATTCTGTACTTACAATTAGAAGATCAACCTCTTCTAATAACAGGGTATACTCTTAAACCACTAACCCTAATAAAAAATATTAAACTAAAAACAAAAACAACCCCTCTTCTAAAAAAAGGATATAAAAGTCAAATAACCAACATCAATCTTAAAGAAAACAAAGGTGAAATTAGATAAACAAAAATATTAGAAGATATTAATATAGTTGTTTTCTTTTGTAAACAATTTAATTGCATCTGAAAAAGGCTGCAATATCCCTCAATAACCTACAAAATTAGGCCCAAC
>JASJYW010000026.1:21041419-21058726 GCA_030386875.1 Morinoia aosen
TATTGATAGCGAAAGATATTTCAAGTGGTATTTATTCAGTACGCAAAAATATTCACAACGAACGATTCAAGTTCGGCTTGAATGACGACGTAATGTAATTGAGTAAAAGAGAAGATTATTTTCGAAATTCCTGTCGTTCACTCAAAAAAAAGTACGCGAACCGTTTAAAAATTATTAATTTCGTTTGGGATACCCGACACTACTTTGCATAGTACAGCGTAGCTCACTCATGTGTCCGTGGACGGCAAATGGTCCTAGTTTGAGAATAAACACTCGTGAAATACGATAAAAATTTTGTTGGTGACAACAGACAAGTGAAATAATTTTCCACGCAGGCTAGTCGCTTAGTACTGAATATTTTATCGAAGTTTCCGGAAAATCCTCAGGCGCGAACGTGAAAACGAATGTCTTCGGAAGTTCAAAGGTGAAATATTTCACATGCATAATAAAATGCTACAAAATTCAAAAATGTTCAAGGATTGATTTACAATAAATAATTAATATTGTATTTTTCATCACAGAAAAATCAAACTTAAAGTACAGTAGAATATAAAAAGTTCTGCGCCTCGGCACTGCCACGGTGCTGCCGTTGCACTGCCTAGGTGTAGTTGTTGCACTGCCTCGGGGCTGCCGATGCATTGCCTCGGTGCAGCCGTTGCACTGCCTCGGTGCTGTCATTGCACTGCCTCGGTGCTGTCGTTGCACTGCCTCGGTGCTGCCTCGGTACAGCCGTTGCACTGTCTCAATACAGCCGTTGCACTGCCTCAATACAGCCGTTGCACTGCCTCAATACAGCCGTTGCACTGCCTCGATACAGCCGTTGCACTGCCTCAATACAGCCGTTGCACTGCCTCAATACAGCCGTTGCACTGCCTCAATACAGCCGTTGCACTGCCTCGATACAGCCGTTGCACTGCCTCGATACAGCCGTTGCACTGCCTCAACAGGAACATCACTACGTTGAAGTGAGCGCACGAGGCTGAGCTGCTGCCGCTCACTGCATAAATTATGCGATGTGTTAATGTTAGATGCGCACGCAGGTTACGATACGAGAGCTTTTGAATTTAATGGGAAAAGCAGCAGCAACTGAAATAGCTTCTCTTCATATGCAAAAACACAATCAAGGTGAGTTCACAAGTTAGATTACTTAGTCTTCCTCAAGAAGTCATGTCTTGAACATCAGATATAGTTTGAAAAAAATTAAAGGTCGGAAAATTTTCCATGCCTAAAGAAATGAGGTGGAAGTTAAAATATGAATATGGTTGCAAAATTGCACGAGCTAGTTTCTTAAAGAATCTGAAAATAATTTTTTTGTGAGAGTTTGTAATTTTAAAACTACTTCTTAATTATAAGCGAAGCCTTCATGATAAGAAAAATAAAATCGTTATCTTTGTCAGTTCAGTCTTACGCGTCAACTGCAAACAATTCTCAATTCTTCAGCATTGTAGACGCAGCAGCAGCGTCAGGGATGAAACCACAGAACAAATGAGGACAAGCCTTTTGAAATTTTAACCTGAGATGCAAGACTACTTGATATGCACGCCTAGATCTCCGAAGCGAAGATCACTGACCACTCCTGCGCCAATCGTGCATAAGACAGATCGGAGGATCAGCAACGAATATCGCACAAAGCAAGTCGAAGTATGAGGGAACAGGCGTCTTTTGAACTCTGATCGTTCAGATAAGTAAAAATCTAGCCAGTAATTGATACAGCGCACTACAATTACAGTCTATGGTGATTAAAGGGTCAGCAAAGAATATAGTACAAAGCAAGTCGAAGTATGAGAGAACAGGCGTCTTTTGAACTCTGATCGTTCAGATAAGTAAAAATCTAGCCAGTAATTGATACAGCGCACTACAATTACAGTCTATGGTGATTAAAGGGTCAGCAAAGAATATAGTACCAAGCAAGCCGAAGTATGAGGGAACAGGCGTCTTTTGAACTCTGATCATTCAGATAAGTAAAAATCTAGCCAGTAATTGCTACAGCGCACTACAATTACAGTATATGGTGATTAAAGGGTCAGCAAAGAATATAGTACAAAGCAAGTCGAAGTATGAGAGAACAGGCGTCTTTTGAACTCTAATAATTCTGATAAGTAAAAATCTAGCCAGTAATGGATACGGCGCACTACAAGTTCAGTATAAGATGTCAGCCAGCGAGTGTCAGAATGTAGCGTGAGGGACTCGGTTCTTGCAGACGTTGACTGCTGATCCAAGGTAAACGGAAGGGCTTTTTTATTCCCGGACATCGAAGCAGAAGTTTTGCAATGCTTTTGTTGACACAGTGTCAACTATTCGCACCTTATCAGCGTCGGCTCTTCTAAGACGAGGATATTGGTCACAAACCTAATGGAAATTCGCAGAAATCCATCAGGTCTGATGATTCATGGTAATGCTTATCGAGAGCATCGCTTAAAAATAAACCTCTTGCTACAGTACCAAAGTATTTGGGGATGCTGTAGAGTAGTGTAATTATTTTTTATTGTTTTAATTCATTTTTAATACGACAGCCAATTTAATCGAGACAAGAAACTCTACTTTTTGGCAACGAAATTATGGTCGAACAAAATTTTCCTGTCTGTCTCTGTAGGTTCAATCTTAAATGTTAAAATAAATTGTGTATTCATGAATTGTAGTGTCAAATAATTTTTACGTAAGTCAAGATTATTTAAAAGAAATAGCATTTTTGAATGCAGCAATCGATAAATAGGATATTGGGTTGTAACGGTTATTCATTGATTGGTAATTTGATGGGAAAATGCAACGAATAAATAGGAAAACAACAATAGAACTTAGATTGAGGAATTCTCACTCGCGCAGTTTCGAATTTCCGGCGCGCAGCACACGTCGCGTTGAGAACGCGGTCAGCGTGAGCAATTAGAACAAGGATCCGAGTTTTGGCACAAAAAGTCATCAATTTTGAAAGCCAGAAATAGAACAAGCGCGCGAGCTGCGATGACTGAGACCACGACGGAACATCAAGCACCGACGATGCAAAATTTTCTGCTTCAAAAAGCTTATCAAAAACTTGGAATTTCAGCAGAGCACAAATGCGACACATGCCAGTGTCCCGTGATGCTCCAATGACCGAAACACTTGACATCTCTTCCTGTGGTGTTAAGTGAAGGCTTCATTTTATGGAAAACACGTCAATGTCAAATGTTAGTTTGCGCTGTGTCGTGAATGTGAAAAGCAAAGTATGAATTTAACGTTACAGTCACACCTGCTCGATTTAGAGATAAGGTATTTAGGTTTACTGATGTTGATATTCCGCAGCATGGGAAAAATCAAATCAGCTTTGTTTCTCTGAATCAGATTTATTTTCGTAACTTCAATATTCGCGAGAGTTTGCACGTCTAATTCTAAACCAAAAATAATTATTTCACCCTGAAAATTAAAGGAATTTTTATCTTCGTTGAATAATTATGATGGAGCTTTGGCGGCCGCGAACAGCCAGAAGTGATTGAGGAGGAGACCTTAATAAATGATCTAATTTATCTTACAAAAGCGAACAAAAATCTGCCGCAAAATGACACCCAATTAATATATGCCTCACTGAAGGATATTACTTCCTTATCCTTGCCTTGAAAAATGCTGTTTGTCGGCACGAAAAATTCTTCTTCAAATTTGCGCTCTGAAAAATGATGGCTGTAGATGAGCTACGAGTCAGTTTTATCAGTGGCTTCATTTCAAATTTTCTAACTACGCCGAGGAATACCGCTGAGCTCCTGATGGAGGATGCTGAATTGCATCTTCCCTCCAAATTACGCGGGAAATTGTATGTAGCTCCGCATGTTTACCGCGTGCGGGAAATGAAAAGTGACAACGTTTTCGAATTGCGGTGTGGGTGAGTGATGTTGCTCTTTAAACTTTAGGGATCACGGAACTAACAAAAATGTTTGTTCAGAGCCCATGTCGCGAAAACGACAAACCATTCTGTAGAAGAGATACCACTAGCCGTGTTCTAGGATATAGAAAAACATTGTGAAAGTAATAGAGTAGGAAAGTAACATTTATTGTAATTACTTACAGCAGTAATTGAAAATGTATACTGTGTACGGAGTACAAAACCAACGTTCATCAACCAGGCAGTAACATAATTCACCATATGGTTCAAAACTCAACAGAATATCGATTTTATTGGCTAAATTTTCACCGTTTCTGATATTAATTAAACAGCATCTGCCAGCTACCGAATTCATCGACCAGAGTGTTGAATTTTTGCGCCATTCAACATCCATCCCTGACGCATGACGTCCTCGCTTCACCACCGAATTAAATTGCAGTAAAACGCTACCTCGTGTCACAAGGTGACATTTTGTCAACGCTTTGTCCCATCTCACTTGAGCGATGTTGCAGAACTGCCAGCTGTGACGCACACGGCCTGTCAATTCACTTGCCTGATGGCATTTTGTGACGATTTTTCTGGTTTGCTACAAATCATGAGCAAATAACCAGAATGCAGCACTATTTCCCGAAATTTCACCCATTTTTTCAATCAACTATATAAAACAAAATGATTTACGTTCAAAAACTTTGGAACTGAACTTCGTGAGAACGCTTTTGCCATTGGGTTCTTTCATCACAATGTGGGCGGATGTCGAGGAGATCCTATAGATCTGCCCCTGGCCCTGCAATACCGTGTCCTCAAACGTGGACGTGCGGAGAGCGTTATTGGACCTGTTTTATGAAGCACCGGAGTCAGGCGGGGCTTCCCAGCGAAATGAAAATTATTTCATGGAACTTGAAATTCGCGTTAAAAATCCCCTTAAAACGTCGACTTCAAGTCTTCCTACAGAATCAAGAGCGGCTTTGGCGTTCGAGCCATAACAAAATCTGGAAAAACTGTGGAGAATATTGCGCGGTAAGAAGGTTAGTCGCCTCTCGAGCTCCACACCTTGCATCCCTGGCGATGGATATTGGATGGGAAATTACAGCTCGTCATGTTTAATATTATGACAAAAGTATTTCATTATTCAATAAGTGAAAAAAGCTTGAAAACATTTCTCGCTGCAAGAATATTCTTCTTTCTTCCTGTACATACAGAAAAGTTATGTTAGACTTTCAACTAAATTTTGCATTTGTCATTTCTTCCAAAAAATACAAATACTTCAAAAGAGTATTATATTCAAATGCGGAAAGCAGCGAGGTTGACTCCTTTCTCGGAGGCGAGGAAATCATGTCCAACATCAGTAGATATTGTACGATTTTCTGATGAAAAAATTCAACCCAAAGTAAATGTTACCTGAAATGTCCATAAAATTCAAAGAAAGTTCAAAAATTCTTTCTGGCCCTCATCAAAGGCACTAAGCTTTGCTTTTGCAAGAAAGAGGCATGTTCTTCAAGGTGATGATATTATTAATTTTCGAATCGTTGATACGCCTATGCCCTTATTTACAATTGTATTTCTAATACAGGACCTTATTCACGGTTTTTTTTACAAATACTCGTCAGTATTCACCCTGGTATCACTGATACAGGCACGGTAAAATTTCCGCGTGAAATTAGCTCCTAATAAACTGCCACTATTGACCATTGAAGCCAACGGAAAATATTGCAGCCTTCACTCGGACGTAAGAATGTAGAGGAGTCTTCTTCAGAAGTTAACGAAGTTTTCTGTTTGATGTCCTGATTGCTTGAAGTGAAGAAAGCGCCCTGCGAAAAACTGTTGATTCAACTTTGTTGCCTCATGTGTCAGCTTTGAGATGAGCTCTTTCATAGACTTATCAAACCTGAGTTTATTTTACCTTTCTTCGATATTCGTATCGTTCATTTCGCGTACATTTTTCTTCTACTTCACTGTCTACTGTGCGGGTAGTTATGTATACCAAGCTTGGAGAGGTGCTAAGCATAAGCACGTTCTAGCCGCATTAGATTTGTCACTTCTGTGGTTCACCACTGCACAGTGTTGATGCTAGGTGCTTCAGACGATATATGTGGCCAATCCTGACAAACCAATAAAATAAATATTTTCTTTTCGTAATTTCTAGTGTAAATGTAACTGATCAAATTTATGATTATGGTGACAGAAATTAAAATAAACGATTATTAAAGGAAAATTTCTGCCGAGCGAAGTTTAGGAATTTTACTTCTTCAAAGGTCACGCTAACTTTTTCACCGAGGCGTTCACGATTTCAGCCTCTAAGTTTAGAGGCTATACTTGTGCGGCTAAAACCGTGGATGACGCGGAGATAAAGTTAAACTGAGGACTTGAAATTGGATGATGAGGACCTTCTGGAGAAAGGATTTATGCTCTCGGAAACTGGCACTGTTCAAGGTGAAGATTTCGTGGTCAAATGGACATAAATCATTCGTGGTCAAATAGACATAAATCATTCGTAGTCAAATAGACATAAATCATTCGTAGTCAAATAGACATAAATCATTCGCAGTCAAATAGACATAAATCATTCGTGGTCAAATAGACATAAATCATTCGTGGTCAAATAGACATAAATCATTCGTAGTCAAATAGACATAAATCATTCGTAGTCAAATAGACATAAATCATTCGTAGTCAAATAGACATAAATCATTCGTAGTCAAATAGGCATAAATCATTCGTAGTCAAATAGACATAAATCATTCGTAGTCAAATAGACATAAATCATTCGTAGTCAAATAGGCATAAATCATTCGTAGTCAAATAGGCATAAATCATTCGTAGTCAAATAGACATAAATCATTCGTAGTCAAATAGACATAAATCATTCGTAGTCAAATAGGCATAAATCATTCGTAGTCAAATAGACATAAATCATTCGTAGTCAAATAGGCATAAATCATTCGTAGTCAAATAGGCATAAATCATTCGTAGTCAAATAGACACAAACCATTCGTAGTCAAATAGGCATAAATCATTCGTAGTCAAATAGGCATAAATCATTCGTAGTCAAATAGGCATAAATCATTCGTAGTCAAATAGACATAAATCATTCGTAGTCAAATAGGCATAAATCATTCGTAGTCAAATAGACATAAATCATTCGTAGTCAAATAGGCATAAATCATTCGTAGTCAAATAGGCATAAATCATTCGTAGTCAAATAGACATAAATCATTCGTAGTCAAATAGACATAAATCATTCGTAGTCAAATAGACATAAATCATTCGTAGTCAAATAGGCATAAATCATTCGTAGTCAAATAGACATAAATCATTCGTAGTCAAATAGGCATAAATCATTCGTAGTCAAATAGACATAAATCATTCGTAGTCAAATAGGCATAAATCATTCGTAGTCAAATAGGCATAAATCATTCGTAGTCAAATAGACATAAATCATTCGTAGTCAAATAGACATAAATCATTCGTAGTCAAATAGACATAAATCATTCGTAGTCAAATAGACACAAACCATTCGTAGTCAAATAGACATTGATTCATTGCTCATAATTTGATTGTACCACGAAGTACACACACAGATGTATGGTGAGGAGGAAAAGAATAAAAAATATCGCTTTGAAAGATTAAATTATTATTGAATGATACTTTTTAAAACGTAGAAGTTAAAAACAAACGATAAAATACATGGATTTTCAGATAAATATGTTGTTGAAATTCAAATTTCAGTTATGATAGATTTTCAATAAACTTTTCTCACCTTTCCATGTTTAAAGCTTGAAATTGATTAAATCAGCAGATTGCTAAATAATTATTCAGAGTTACATAATTCAAACATGACTCCCTCACACGTCCGGCCAAGCATCTTATTGCTTTAACCACTGGAACTAATAAATTCATCTTAATGTCGCATTTTGAATTTTGTTAATTAACCCATTTGAGATTAACAAGGAATTTGTCACACCAACATTTCACACAAAAGAACTCATTTCTCCAAATTTTTACATGCATTACCTCGTGTTTTTAAACTTTAAACAAGGAATTCAATAAAAATAAACTCTACCTATCATCCTTATGAGAGACTTCAAATTGGCTCAAAGTGAAGCTCCATATCAGATCTTGAATGCATTTATGCATTCCTTCGTCGTAACGTATACTCGATACCTACATTACTCACTAACGCTTACTTTAGTTTGAGATTAATTTCAATCGCATGAGCTTCGAAATAAGTGAGTCAAATTAACACCTTATTTACGCGCTGTGCTTCTGGGCTTCAAAATGTTCCCCCCCCCCCATCACCACCACAAGTATTCTCACAAAGATCAAAACTGAAATTCACTATTTGTACACAGATTATTTCACAGAGCGTCATATTTCATTGTCTAAAGCTCAAATAGCAAAACTCTTCGTACTGCGACCTAAAAATATCCTTTTAAATCACTGATGAAAACATATTCGAAAAAAACCATCTCAAAATTATACTGTTTCCTGAGTACAGTAAGAAAGATCTTTCTTATGATTAAAGTTATGCTGTTTCCTGAACACAATAAGATAGATCTTTCTTATGATTAAAGTTATGCTGTTTCCTGAACACAATAAGAAAGATCTGTCTTATGATTCGCAAGTGAGCGGATCTGTCTGCGCAGAGATGAGGCACTCCATGTCTGAGCTTAGAAGATGCTGATCTTCCTGGGATCTACCATATCTACTTTGGTCAGCCTTGCGGCGCTCGCTGTCGTAATTTAGAAGATGGTGAGGTGCTAGATCCCAGCCTTTCTTTGAGAGCGCAAAAATAGCGCCAGAAATCCTCGATGAAGTGCGGAAAACATTGAGTTTTTCTTGGGTCAGAGCTTTGAAAGGACTCTTATCCTGAGCGAGCTGGCCACGCTCTCTCGGCCCCTAAAAAAGTAAGTTTTAAGGCTTGTCATGAAGTGAGATCTGTGCAGCACTTGATGGGTCCGTAAAAATTATTTGCTACCATCACCGAATATTTTCTTACCAGCTCTTCTAGACTCTCGAATTCGGGCTCTTAAATTACCAGTTGAGGGAACTCTCGTGATGAAAGTAATTCAGCGGACAAGTTCCATGGGGTATTTTTCTTGCCTGTGGGCTCAGCGAATACAATGCTTCCTATTTAATATGAAGATTTGAAATGTTGAGGAGACCGACATTCTTCAACGAAGTTTTAAACGTCTCACCCGGTTACTTAGCACCCACATCAGCACAGCTAGTAAACCGTGTCAAAGATCGATCAGTAAAAATGTATGAAAAACTATCATATTAATGCGAATTCAAACTTCAAATTCCTTTCTGAAGAGAAAGAACGTCACAGAATTTTGATTATTCAAGGCAATTGAAGAGGCAGGAATAAGTTTGAGACACTGCCATTTGCCTTTATAACTTTTGCTACTGCTTTTAACCCGTCGAAGTTTTGTCAGGTATATTAAATATTTAATACTGAAATATCAAAACTGAACCTGTTTATGCGAGTTCTAGTTCATCAGGCTATGCGAGTTTTAATGACAAAATTCAAAATTTTTCGAATGAAAATAAGTTTAGGGCTCTGAAATAAAAATGTGGTATTTACGAATGAAAAGCATGAATTTCACACAATAAAAAATAATTTCAATGTGAACGCATTTTCCTTGAATGGCAGAACATAAACGCATCTTTTCTGCACTAATTTCGAAAAATTCGACAGCGTTTCAAGAGGTATTTTATCCCAGCGTCTTTATCCTAAAACATTCCATCAACGAGTTTTTTCATCAAGCGATCTTTCATTTTGACAAACAATCTTTGTTAGGATGTCACGTAAATTGTCGATGGGGTTCAGATCCTGGGATTCAGCTGACCAATCAAGAACTTTTTCACGGCGAGAGAAAACCAAGTCTTTGTCGGTTTATCTGAGCTTATCGGAATATTATCGTGTTTGAAAACAACTTCATTCTTATGATGCAGTTGCAAAAGCGCCAGTAGAGTGTTTTCAAAGACTTCTATGGCAATGATCTCTGATAACAGACTAGGATAGAGATGAGTAATGGCGGCCGGTCCCATGAGAGATACCAGAGTGTTGGCTGCGATGAACAAATTGCTGAAGTGTTGTACTTCCTTGTTAAAAAGTTTTAGATGAAAATTTTTCCCTCCGTCTACAATTCTACCAGTACCAAAGCAGAAAGTGTTCGTTGAGCTCCCTTTCTTGGCCTATCTAAATAAGGATATGAGAAAGAAGCTTTTATCCCTGCTACACACACATTTTACTTTCACTGACTTGCTACCATTTTGTAGAAGTAGTTTTAAAATAAGTTCATTTTTTAATAGGAAAAAGCGTTTGGAAGAGTGCCTGAGAAATAGTTGTGTCTACTTGTATAAATGTGATTGCTGCCTGCAGTCCTATGTTGGAAGTAAAACACTCCAGCAATTTATTCGTCACAGCCAACACTCGTATCTCCCTTAGAACCGGCCGTCCATACTCATCTCCCTCCCAGTTAGCTATCAGAAATTATTGCCATAGTTCAAACCACCTTTTTAAAAGTTCTATTTTTTCTGCGCTTTGTAGAGCTACAGATGAATTTCACCACAGAATTTTGGAATCCTTGTTCATTTTTACACATAGACCTCGGTTAAATCATGATCAAAGTGAAATGAAATTAAATATTGCTCCAACTGTGTAAATTGACGGGTGTTCGAATGTGCATGTTTGTAGTTCTGTTTCTTTGTGTAGATGTCATTGCCTGTTTGTTTGATTACTAAAATTCAGGTGCATGTGTACGTATGGCGTCGTATGTTTAAAACTTTATTTTTTAATAGTTAGGCATAACTATGTTTCGATGCATGAATTGCGACATTAGTTTCTCACAATTTTTGCAATTTTTGAATGGAATTGGAGATTCCGAAAAGTTTGCTATTAAAAGTTGGCTTTGTTCCCTATTACATTAGTTCTTTTCATATTGCGCATATGATTCCCAAAAAAACGTTGAATTAATTCTAAAAAACAAGTCGACATGCTTTGAAATTCTTGTTGAATATGTAATCATCTGTTCATACGAAGGCGAAGCAGCTTACGATTATTCAGCTTCTCTGAACTAAATAGCAATATTTTTAAATATTATCATTACTCAAAGTTTCTATATTACTATATTATTTTAAGCACTTGCAAGCCTACTAGTTCGATTCAAATCTGCCCTCAGATACACACACCGAGCAGCACACCAATGTATGGCATGCACACAGTCCGCTCAAGCAACGCTTCCTGCTCACAAATACACCCCACACCCCACAAATACACCCCAAATACACCCCAAGTCTACATATACAAATGTCGCCTGCACAGCGCCTGTTTACAAACAAGCAACCTTCAAATTTGCATTCCAATGTCGTTTCTTGATCGAATTTAATCGATGGCTGAGAGAAGCACAAAGGGGACCGCGCTCTTGGTTTGTTCGGATGAATGCAGAGCAGATTGTTGCACTGCAGCGCGGCTTGTATCGGTTCCTGCCAATAGAGCTCGGTTTCGTGGGGATAATGCTACTGAGGATTGAGGTCGATGAGGAGATCTGATAATCTCCATTGTTATGGTAATGCTAATCGCAAGAATATAAATGAGCCATGCAGGTTAACAGGGAGTTTCCACTTTTGCTGGGAACTTGAATTTTGGATTTGTCATGAGTAATTAGTTGTATACACGGTTCTGAAGCAAACAATATTTACATGCGCATAAAGTGATGTAAACTGGAAGAGGTAACATTCACAAAAATAGATATCATCAATAGCTGCTAGGATCATCGTGATGTATGAAATCGCCATGGTGTGTGTTTTTTTTCAAGCAAAGTTAAAACGTTGCATGTTCGAATCAGCATTATGCGCTCAGCATCTCAGCACCTTCCGCTGCTTAATTTTACTTATGAGGGAAGCGATCGTCTCGGACGTTTACCAAACATATCCTTCAGAAATCACGGGAATAAAATGTATGGTAAAATACTGTTTAGTCGTGTCAAGAAAATAGAAAATTTTCTGTTCATCATTTGAATCGCTGGGAAAAAATAGTGTACATCTATATTTTATACAGTAAATAATGACAGTTGTTTCACAAGGAACATAATACGAGCAGGACATTTAACCATCAGTTCCATGAGCACTAATTTACCTAAACAGTATTTCTAAGAAGCAATGTTCATCCACAGCAAAAAATATCCCTTGTTCATTATTTCTTTTTCCGAGGTAAAGGAGGGAGAGCACTAAATCGGTCTGCATATCGTATTACAAACCTCTCCGCAATATTTAAATGATACAATCAAATCCATTAGAGATGAAAATAGAATGAGAAGTGTTTACTGCGTGGAAGCCTGATTACTTTCTTCTCTTGGTAATTGATTGCCTGCAAGTCCTGAATTTCCTTTCAAAAACAATCTTAAGGATAACATTCAAACATTTACTTGACCGTCTTCAAAGACTTTGTGCACACTTCCGCTATTAATCTGACGTACCCAAAGGAGAATAAACTGGAGGATGAATAGTCAAGAGCACTTCACTACATGTTATTAGAATGATTTCAAAACGGTAATTTCCGATTTTTTACGCAGCATTATTTACTCATATGGAATATAGCAAACACGATCTGATTATACCTACATTAAAATTTTCGTCTCTAATGGAGTTCGATTGTTTCATTTAAATAATATGAAGAGGTTTGTAATACGATATGCAGAGCTATTGGCTTGCAGGGCAAATTGTCGCCCATTGTGTTGCCTCGAAATCTGAGGATGTTATATTTCTCATTGCTACATCCACGCTTGGTGTATGGCAAAGCACATATTGTGGGGTTGTTCGAGTCTGACTCTGATGTATAAGCTCCGACGGTTACAAGATCGAGCAATCAAGGTTTTGTCACCTAGGTATGGTAATGATATCAACGAGGTGAACAGCAAGGCTAGAGTTCTTGCCGTTGAACAAATTCACGAGTATTTTGTGCTCGTAACCATGTTCAAGTGCTACAGGAATGACAGAACAAGCTGCCTTGCGGGAAAGCTCTCTGAGTTGGAAGAGCGTCACTGTCATTACACGCTATTTAAAGGTGATCTTAACATGAATGTTCCTAAATTCTTTCTCAGTGTACGCTGAAAGTCTTTCTTATATCAGTCGGTTAAATATTGGCATCACCTGCCTCTCTGCATTATATCTTTGAATAGTTCTTACTCTTTGAAGCGCGGTCTTAAGACGAGATTCTTCAGTAGCTAGAGATTCACTTTTCATTGCTTGCAATGTTCGCACCATCAAACCGCCAGCGTTTGTCCTAGCGGCTCTTTGGCTCTTGAGAATAGTTCGGTTCGACTTTGAACGACTCGGCCCGTATCGCGTGTGTTCATGGTTCAATTCGTTGATTTGCCACGCACGTTAGTGCAATCACTCCCGTTGTCCCTTTCATTGAAGCTTAGTGATCTGTTTCCGCGAGATCTAGCTAAATTTAAACAGTACAAAGGTTTTCATTTTAGTGGACTATGTTTGGTTCTATTCATTTCTAGGAAATTTAGCAGAAAAATCTTAAATGCGGATATTTTCATCTTTTCTGAGTATTTGTGCCCGAATAGTCTTAGGTTAACAAAGGACTCAAGTTCCCGCTGCTTATGTATAATGTTCCTTTATGTAAATGTCTCTGTTCTGAATAAAACTATTTCGTTAGGTTTTTTCAATAAATATTATAATTATTATTAAATTATTATATTCACACAAGTTGCAAACCTCCCAAACCAACACACGCACCTCAGTGTACTAAAATTATTTAAACTCCTACACACCAAATATGAGTTTTGTAATAGTCTTACGAGCTCAAAGGCTTTATTTCGAGAACTTCGTCGATCCTCAATTGAAAATTCTTTTCAGCAAACTTCTTTTCAACGAAGTTCTTTTTAAGAACATCCTTTAGAATACTAACGTAACACTGAATGCAACAACGTCGTTTTCGATCTCACTCCGATATTTTTGCAAGCTGTCTGCGAAGATTGTGGGTAAAATGCAAGCTGTTCGTACAAGGTTTTGTCGATACAGATTCTTTGCTCCCAACTTCAGCACACTGGTTTTGCACTGGCCCGATTTTCACTCACACAGACTAGCTCAGACAATGATTCAAATGTTTTTTATTATTTAAATACCGCTTTTCAATACCGTCAAAAAAGGATCTAGCTAAAAAATAACTTCAGAAATGAAGTTTATTCAACACTCCTGGTGAGTTGTGGGGTGTTAAAAAGTTCTTTGAAGAAAGTTCTTGGCTTCCATTACTATGAGACTTTTCGTTTTCCTCAGCTTAACAAGCAATGCTCTACAAGGTTTTTGATAAACCTGGAAAAATTTATACTAAATGGCATACTGAAAGCTGATCTTTTGTCGCTCAGATTTTGATTTCAAAAATTTTTTCATCATGCTTCTTTTCATGTTTCCAAGTGTGATATCGAGCGTCCAATCAAATGAGTTCAACAACTATTAAGCATTTGCAACTTTTTACTCATTTTTTTTCTACGTCGGGTTTGAAATTCGTAAAACTGTTGTCCTAGCTTTTTCCCTTCAATCCTGGAGCCCGGTTGAAATAAATCTCTACTAAGGAATTCAATAAAACGAAACTCTGCCTACCATCCTTATGAGAGACTTCAAATTGCCTCAAAGTGAAGCCCCTTTTCAGATCTTGAATGCATTTTCTTTCACCTTCGTAACTTCTACGATTTGTTGCAAGGAGACTAACCTTCGTCATGGCCTTTTAACATTTGCAAAAATAACATTTTTATACTTCAGAACTTGATTTCTACCAGTCTCTGCCGTTAATATTTCCAAAAATTCCTAAACCCTGACGCCCATGAATATTTCATAAAGCATTACTGAAAAATGTGAATAAATTCTTCAGTTTCATCCTACGTGTGTGTCATTTTATGACGCACTCAGAAAATAAAATGCAGCATTTAATCGATGTATCAAGGTTGACGTCATTTGTGACAATTGACTGAGTGACTTTCCTCAGAAATACTGGGAAAATAACGTACCACAAGTTGCCCCCATTGAAAACGTTTTTAACTAAGCATTTCTTTATAAATTTAAGATTTTTATATACATGAGTTTTTTAGTATTGATAATAATACGACGTGAAAGAACCATGACATGTATGGGTGTAATGCCACAACAAATATTACCAGCGGCTGTAGTTTAAAATTTCAACACTTTGATCGCAACGTGCGCCACCGGTGGCCACGGAGAGGATTTTCACAATGCTGCTGACAGAACATTAGTCACAAACTCAATTTTCATAAATACCTAATTAAAGCTAAATGAAGGCATGATCCAGCTAATGTTTACTATTTTCAAAATTGCTCATGGAAATTGCCTTTAAATTTGAGTTGAATGTTGAACTTCAGATAAACCAATTGTATTCAACTTGTTAAAATGAGCTTATATACCCCTGCAAAGTTATGCTGTGCTACAGTCAAACTCTCCTGAAATATTCCATCCGTCCTTTCGGGCCACGGTGCAGCATACCAAATGTGCGACCAGAGATGCAGAACTGTACAACTCGATCCGGTGCGTCTGCTGCCCAAATTGTATATATAAGAAAGCCAGGTAGCAGAGGCAAGTAGGTCTTGAGCTTCTATACGATAATAAAAGTCTTCACGACAGGACCCCAGGATCAAGAAAAGAAACGTCATTTTTTGCAGGCGGCAATTCCGACACTAAGGGATGCATGCCTTGGTATCTTTTGCTTAGTCGGCACTTTTCTGATTGCAAGGAAAAACATTCATGTCTCATGTGAATTACATTTAGACTGTCAATGATAGTACGCAAGGAATAACTGAAGACAGCAAAGAATGCGGAGAGAGTTTGAGAAGTCTCTAAAAGTGTGAAATTTTTCTACCGCGCCCGAAATGAGCGACAGGAAGAACCAAAAATTGTCCAGGTAGCGATGGGAGCGACATCATGTCACTCGGGCTAGTCTCGCTGCGCCGCTGGACTGTGCCGCCAAAAATATCTTGGAAGCAGCCAAGGAGCCGTGGCAGAAAGCCTCTGTAGTCACGCACGTAAAATTAATGCATGAGAGCAATATCGAGATGGGAAAACTACAATAGACTCGTTGATCAGTGCAGATCATGAGTGAACTTCCAAAGGATATCTCTTACGCAACTCTGCAAGCACTCAAAATCAAATTTTGGTTCGTGTAATATGGGTATGAATGAACTTGAAGTTAACAAATATTTTCCCAACACGTGTTAAACGAATAACTTTACTATTTATGTTACACCACTCAGCTGAATACGAGCATAACTTGTTTGCTTCTCAACGTGATGATTTTGAATTCAGAAGCGTCTTTAAGAGAATGTCTCTTTGTTCACGACTTCTAATTGGGAAATGAGTTCAGTTTTTTATCTCGTCAATTGACCCTGAGGTAAATGTAGACATAATTACAGTTAAATATTTTTTAGCCTCATCAGCTTGATATTCTTCCGTAGACCAGCCCTCGCACTTTAGTGCTCAATTTATTATTCCTTTTATTTATTATCGGGTGCTCCTTTGTTATTCAAGCCGAAAAAAATCAATTTATAATTTTGCGTGCACGGGTCAAATTAACCAAACGGTAGCAAATCTTTCGTTCAAAATCAAATTATTCTCTGTTACCGAAAATCTGGCCTCACGAAAAAACACTTTTGTGAACACAAGTAGTTAAACAGGTCTTGGTCTTAAGTATTGATATTTACTAACACAACTTGATCACTCGTTTAATTCTTTGCAATGAACTTGCTAGAAAATGAGGCCCAACTAAACTATTCTATCCAGCTACAAAAAGTTAACTGATCGACAAAAATTCTATGAGCTTTGAGTAAGTAACATGGGAGCTATGGGGCCAGATATCAAAGCATCTGCTGAATGCAATCTGCATCCAACTATCTGGTTCACAGCCGACTTTTTCACATGAGGCAAAGGTCGCTCATCGAACTGTAACTTTAGCCCGAAAACTTTACTTCTGGCTACCAGAACTTGAGGATGAGAGTCAGGCTTGAATGCATGCTGCACCGAAGCCTGCAATTTCAAGATACGGGTACTGGGTGTTCTCGAAGAAAGTATCCGCTGATTTTAAATATTCGTGATCCTGAGGTACACAGCACGACTAAAATTATGGGATTCGATATTTTCCTTGAATCAATTTTCCAGATGTAGATGTCAAACAAATATATCCATTCTAATAGAACCTGCAATTAAAACATTCTTGTACCATGTGGTGCACTAGTGAAACTTGTATCACAGATACGGTCATTAAGCATCCTTATGAGCGTGACAGAAAAACGGAAGAAGCAGACACCCAACAAATGTATAAATAAACACACCAAGAGTGTAATTAGGTAAGATAACGTACGTATGTTACTGCACCACAGCATAATTCCAGAATATTTCTTGCGCCTGTATCTTTTTTGAAACGCAGCTTAACAAGCATG